>CAMXCT020006566.1:75000-107500 GCA_947184155.2 Cladocopium goreaui | reverse complement strand
GAAGTAGGGCTGCTGTCTGACGAAGATTTAAACAATTCTTGCAAGCACATCCAGCAAGCGAAACATGAAAGGCCAAACCTGCACCTATTGCCGCTCTTACCATGGTTTGAAGTGTCTGATGGAAGTCGATAACTCAAGATTCTAGGACTGAGCAAGAATGATGAATTACAAATCAACCAGCCTAGACCCTCCAAATACCACCAAAAAGGTTTTAAAAGTAAAAGTGCTCAACACATGAGGTAAGCATCATTTTGGGGGTACTTGGGAGGGCCTAGGCACCAAGCACACACACACACATGCTTCACAACATGCTATATGTTTCTGATTCGGCTAGACATGAATTCACCAAATGTAATGTACTACCTTGACCTAGGTGGGTTCTGGATAGGGTATCTTTTTGGCAATGAATTTTTGAGAAATTTTAAGTTTTAAAAAGTTCAAAAATGAGAAAACATGGGAAGTCCTGGGAACACATGGGAAAACCTGAGAAACCAAAGTACTACATTACGTTTGGTGATGAATGTGGCGAACACTCCCAAGATTTCCCCGCTTGCACCTGTTGGAGGCTGTACTTCCAAGTCCAACTCAGAAAATGAGTTTGTTCTCGGCGCTCGCGCCGTGGTATCCAATCGACCAACGCACACCCAGGTCTACCGTCCCGAGGGCACATGATGTCTTCTCCGATGGGATCCTCTGAGAGCCAAAAACTGGTTTTCATGTCCTGGGTGCAGACATTTCGAACTCTCGAAACATCTCGAATTATTGGATGCGAGGATTCCAAAGGTCTGGAATTGGGTTCTTGTGAATTCTTGATGAGCAATATCCAAAGATTCGCAGACAATTTTGCGCTTAGAAGGGTCAGTTCCATACCTGCCTCAATCAAGCATTCTCAACGGGAAGCAAAGTGTTCTTTTAGTTTTTGAAGGCTTCCCTTGATTGGCAAAAGGGGTCAAAAAGTCAAAAGGTTGGTTCTGAAACGGGTATCGGTGAAGGTCGGATCATCCTTGCCAGTGCGCTGTATGGCAAGTTGAGCAAAGTCAGCAGAAAGCAAATATCCGATGCTCACCTGGGCGTGAGATCGCTTAGACTACAAATGAAGCAGTGGAACATAACTTCTGAAGTCTCCACATTTCTTCATGGAATGCGATCACCATGTTTTCTCAACAAAATGTACCAACGCTCCAAAACTTCTTTGTTTCAAATAGCGCTGTGAAACCCCGGTTCTTTGACTCTGTACCGTGAGCATGGCGGAAATGTGAGCACCATCTGTTTTCTCGAACAAAAAACAAGAAACACTTTCAAATGCCTTTTGTTTCAACTTGCGCTGTGTGCCACCCAGAAACCCCGGCTCTTTGACTCTGTAAGGCACGCATACCTGAAATATGTTGATCGAAATTGGCTTTCTGAAGACCCAGACCATACAGCTTCTTCGAGTATGCGTCGAGCGTGTTTGGTTGTTCATCCTGAGATTCGTGCGGCATGTGATGCTCAGGACTTGCTATACTCTGTGTGAGACTGTTCAGCCTCAATATGCCTCAATTTCATCTTTTTAATCTTGAGCATAGAGAGAGAGAGAGAGAGCTACGCAGCCGTATTTAATCAGCCGCAAGTCCCCAGAAAACATCAGAAAACTAGATATCCTCGGAATTGATGACAGTCCCATCGCGGCCAAGATCGGCCAAGCATCCCAGAGTTCCATGTAGACTTCCTCCAGGATTCGTTCGATCTTCTTAGCTTTCCGTGAACGCTTCCAGGACAAGACCAAGCCACCACAAACTCCCAAGGCTCCTAAGCCAAGCGCCAAGAGCGGCAAGTGCCACCAAACCTCATCTTCGGTCCCAAAATAATTCAAGATGGAAAACGAAGCCAAGGCTAGGGATGGCTTAGCTGCTAGAAGGGCAGATGTGAAACAAGTGTAGTTAAAACATGTTAAAACATGTTAAAACCATTTCCTGACAACGAATCCTTGGGCAAACAAATCATCAGATGTTGCAATATCGCAAAACTAGACATTTTGAAAGGAAGGCATGCATTGCTCTTATTGACTGCCCAGACACGCAGCGGTTGTCCACCACAGCCAACGGCAAATTGCAGGGCAAGCACTCGTCCACGCCATTTACAGAGTAGTGCATCATCAGACAATCTTCACACGTGGTTCGGTCTGCGGAAGGAGTTGAACCTGCAGCACAATATATAGATGTGTAAAGCATGGCTGTGTTTCAACCTGCCCAACAGTATAACCTTGACATCGCCTTCTCAATTTGCACATGTTTGAATAGTTTTTCCCACCTTCAGGGCATTCCTGGCAGAAGCTTTGAGCTGGCGCATATTGCCCCACTCCGCAACGTTCGCACATCAGATTGTTTCTGCCTGGGCCGCGTCCTGCTTCGCACGGCGGCGTCAAATGTGCATTGAACATGTTGTCACGGCCTCGGCTGCAGGGCAGAGTCAACTATTTCCTGCACAACGTCTTCAAGTTAAAACAATTCCACATTACCTACGATCAGGCCCAACATGGCCCAAAACATTGCATCTTCTCAGCTTCACCATTTCTCCGACAGGATGCTTATCAAGGAAGAAATGTCCCATAACCCGACTGGAGTGTCAAAGTCCCAGGCCCAGTAGAACATGTACCGCATATCATCCACTGCAGAGGCGTTCCAGGAGCCGATCGGCTGGTTGAACTTTTCGGCAGACATGAACATGGACTGCATCTCTGTCACCGCCGAGGTGTTCCAGGACCCGATCGGTTGGTTGAAGTTCTCAGCAGAGCTGAACATGCCATTCATGACTGTCACTGCCGAAATGTCCCAGGACCCGATCGGCTGGTTGAAGTTCTCGGCACCGAAGAACATGTACTGCATGTGTTGTAGTTTTGAAAGTGCACCCAACCTGGCGAGCCAAGAAGGCATTGGATTAAGGGGCACCCCACGCAAAGCGTGGAAAAAGCCGGCTGGCTGTGTTTCTTGTGATGAAGACCGGTAAGGTCACGGGCGGGTGCCCGTCGTGTGTTGCGGCTGCAGCCGCAGTGTCAATGCTGTGTTTAGCAGCTGCTGCTGCTACGAGAGTGCTGGTCCCAGTGAACTGGGTGTGATGGGGCAGAGCCCACATCGGTACGTTGTATTTTGCAAAGTGATGTATGGCTTGCGCCAATTGGAGCTGGTCTGTGCCAGTGTTCCGGTGTGGTAGCCGGCGGTTTGCCAGTCTGGTGGCTGGCTGTGCCCAGTCCAGGGTCCCGGCACCACAGAATGGTGGCCACGGTGTTAGCGTGACACTGGGCGGTGCATTAACGTAGCCACCTTCCGTTTTACCGGCGCTGCCCCGGTCATCTCTGACGCTCACCACTGCGTGTTAGGCAGTGGAGCGGGGTAAGTGGCCTGTTGTGGGGGGAATTTGTAACCAGGTCAATTCCCGCGCGGTCACCCGCGCCCCCCCCCCCGAGGGGGTACTGCATGTGTTTTACTGCCGAAGTGTCCCAGGACCCGATCGACTGGTTGAAATCCCAGGCATCCTGAAACATGTGCTGCATGTCTGTCACTGCCGAAGTGTCCCAGGACCCGATCGGCTGGTTGAAATCGTAGGCATCCTGAAACATGTACTGCATGTTTTTTACTGCCGAAGTGTCCCAGGACCCGATCGACTGGTTGAATTTCTTGGCTTTGTAGAACATGCCCTGCATGTCTGGTTGTAGTTTTGAAAGTGCACCCAACCTGGCGAGCCAAGAAGGCATTGGATTAAGGGGCACCCCACGCAAAGCGTGGAAAAAGCCGGCTGGCTGTGTTTCTTGTGATGAAGACCGGTAAGGTCACGGGCGGGCGCCCGTCGTGTGTTGCGGCTGCAGCCGCAGTGTCAATGCTGTGTTTAGCAGCTGCTGCTGCTACGAGAGTGCTGGTCCCAGTGAACTGGGTGTGATGGGGCAGAGCCCACATCGGTACGTTGTATTTTGCAAAGTGATGTATGGCTTGCGCCAATTGGAGCTGGTCTGTGCCAGTGTTCCGGTGTGGTAGCCGGCGGTTTGCCAGTCTGGTGGCTGGCTGTGCCCAGTCCAGGGTCCCGGCACCACAGAATGGTGGCCACGGTGTTAGCGTGACACTGGGCGGTGCATTAACGTAGCCACCTTCCGTTTTACCGGCGCTGCCCCGGTCATCTCTGACGCTCACCACTGCGTGTTAGGCAGTGGAGCGGGGTAAGTGGCCTGTTGTGGGGGGGAATTTGTAACCAGGTCAATTCCCGCGCGGTCCCCCGCGCCCCCCCCCCGAGGGTGCCCTGCATGTCTGTCACCGCCGAGGTGTTCCAGGACCCGATCGGTTGGTTGAAGTTCTCAGCAGAGCTGAACATGCCCTCCATGTCTGTCACCGCCGAGGTGTTCCAGCACCCGATCGGTTGGTTGAAGTTCTCGGCAGAGCTGAACATGCCCTCCATGTCTGCCACTGCCGAAGTGTCCCAGGAGCCGATCGACTGGTTGAATTTCTTGGCTTTGTAGAACATGCCCTGCATGTCTGTCACCGCCGAGGTGTTCCAGGACCCGATCGGTTGGTTGAAGTTCTCAGCAGAGCTGAACATGCCCTCCATGTCTGTCACCGCCGAGGTGTTCCAGCACCCGATCGGTTGGTTGAAGTTCTCGGCAGAGCTGAACATGCCCTCCATGTCTGCCACTGCCGAAGTGTCCCAGGAGCCGATCGACTGGTTGAATTTCTTGGCTTTGTAGAACATGCCCTGCATGTCTGTCACCGCCGATGTGTTCCAGGATCCTATGGGCTCGTTGAAGGAGGTTTCAGCAAACAATCTTGACATGTTCATTACCATCCCCACATCCCAATCCGGTATCTCGCCGTAGATGGAGATCAGATCAGGTCTTGCCTCAGCTTGAGCAGGTAAACAGTGGATGTTTCGGGCACCTGTTTGAGCAAAGAAAGGGAAAAACATGGGATCCTCGCGTCAACCCTACCAAGTATCGCTTTCCGACCATCGCCAGCGACGGACGGCTTCGCGCAGCTCGGTGTCGTTCTGGAAGGCCCGGCAGCACAGCTCCAGACAGTGGCAGGAGCTCGACATCAGCAACGCCAGCAGCCGCATCAACGCCATGGCGATTCCACCCAAGGCGTAGGAAATTTCCGGAGGTCGCAGAGATGTAAAAACTGATCCAGTTGCGGGCACAAATGGTTACACGATTCCCGGCCGCCTATGGCATGATAACATTGATAACATCATACAATCTAGAGGACAATACAAACCTAAACAAGTCTCAACTACAGCAGCCGCGTCTGTTATGCTGATCCAAACCGATCAAATTCATCCCTCAAGGCGTTCCTCGTCTTTTCTCCACCATGGTTAGTGAGTAGGTTGTGAATAGAGTGACCACAGGATTAAGGCCCCTCGCGTTCAGCCTGCACAGTGTGTGCACCAGTGCCTGCGCGCATCTTTCAAAACCATACTCATAATTGTTGAAAACATTGACAGCGTCGGCTCTTGCAGTCGCAACTTGATGGAATTGAAGGGGATCAAAGATGGTCACAAAGAAAAATCGCAGCCCAAAAAATGTGATGAGATGAGGGGTTCACAGGATTCCAGCAGTTTAACACAGCTTGGCGAGGCACCGGGGTGAGGTGCTCCACTATGAAGCACCAATTGGTGGTGTCAAGAAATCTTTCGCCTTGCACAAAATCTGACAAGTGGTCAAGCCTTGAACAAGACATCCGAATCCAAAAGCTTCTCAAAACAAGACAAGTCCAGAAGTTTCCAAGACAAGTCCCATCCTCAAGAAAGTACTCAACCTAGTTGCTGACCATTTATTTGGGTCACACCAGAACAGCTCCAGGGAAAACTCCGGTCGACAGAGAAAAATTGGGCCCTTCCGCTCAATCTTTGGATGAAACGAACAGAAGAGTGAATGCTGTAACTGAACATATAGGGCCTATAGGCCTATAGGGTACTCCCCCAGAAGTTGACATGTTTGAAGGGAACATCGTGATTGACCGATGGATCTACAATTACCACGTGTTCAGACAAATCGATGTTGCGTAGTGTGAGAGTTCCATGTTTCCAAGCCTATGCGGATCCAAATGCACTCGCCTGGCAGCGTTGAGCAAATCTTCGACATCGCCATACCTCCCAGTGGATCCAGCCCTGACTTGAGAATCCCTGGATAAGCCATGTCATCAGATGTCATCTTAATTTGGCTGACTTTTCACCCAATCGTACAGCAGCAAAAAAACTCTTCATCGGATGACCCTGTAATGGTCAGGTGTTCGGCATATGCCATGCCCACAGGAATAGCCGAAACTACGAATGTCATCATTCTCGAAACATCTTATCATCGTGGCGAACTATGTATATTAGGTGCGAAACAATTGGCCTGGAACTGCCGATTTCAGCATGACAGATCAAATTAAAGTCAAAGTTAAAGTCAAATTCGGCGATTGAAAACATATAAAACATGCAGTATATTCTGCTGTGATTTGCCAATATCACCCGTTTTCAACAGCTCGCCTGCTGAACTGCTGCAGATACCATCTCAGTACCTCAGCCGACAGGTGCAACATCCCCTGGCTATGTCAAGCCTGTCACAAACACTCACAAATGACAGGTGGTAAAAATATAATGGTTGTTATATTGTATTGGTTAAAATAGGTTAAAGTATGCTCAGTTAAAGTCTGGCTTTCCTTTCAAAAAGTTTCAGCTTTTCTCTCGGCACATTCGTTTGCTGGCATGTACATCGTGACAGTCATTTGCATTGACCTTCTGCAGAATCCTCTTGGAAAAGTATTCCGCGGCCAAAAAGTTGTACCAACGCAAGGTGGCAGCATCAATCTCTTTCATTGCTGCTTCGCTGTTCAGAAACATCCATTCATCCGGAGCTTCCGACATGGATTTCCATTGAGGAAGATCAGCTGAACTTTCTGAGACCAGATCATTGCCATTTGGATTCCCATATCGAGCAAAGTTTCCAAGATATCTGGACATGATCTGGGACAGCTTGCTTTTGGAAGCCCCCCTCCAAGATGCCATATCACTGCCATGCATGCTGCGTTTTGCACCTGCAAAGCAATACAAAAAGACCGGACTGCTGGAACTCATGAGTTTGGCCATAAGATGAGTCCCGGCAAAATACCAAAGGTCGTTGCTAAATAAGCTCAATGCTTGATGCACAGCTCTTGCTTCTGATTCAACATCCTTAGGCCAATAGTGCGACAATACTGTAGCAGCATTTTCACCAAAGTCTCGCCGAAAAAGTTCCTCTAAATCTGCACGAGAACGAACTTCGGACTGGCAAAAGATGGTCTGCTCCAATTCAGATTTACCCAAGCCATCGTTCTCAGTCACTCCAAGAAGAACAGGGACCTGGTGAAAATTTCCCGCCAGCAACGCTTCCATGGATGACATGGGTTTGATGGAAGCACGGCGATCAATGGCAGGTTCGTAGCAGTCATTGGCAGATTCACTGATGCTATGGCGAATGATCTGCTCTACTGGTACTGAACGCATTGCTTCCATCTGCCTGTCTTCTCGGCCAGTTATTTCCTGGAGGGACTTTGAAAAACAGAGTTGATCCATACTTGTTGGTGATTCAACCCATCAAAGAAATTGTGAATTGGGGTCAAGTGTTCTACAAGTTATTATGGTTCATAAAGAAATCTCAAGCTAAGAACCAGCCATTGTTTCCACTACATGTCCTGACAAAGTTCACATCCCCAGTCTTCTGCAGTTTTCCCAAGCCACACGTCGCAACTGCCAGCCACTTGTCGAACATTGTTTAGGTCCGAACAGCTCTGCACCATAGCCCTGTGGAATAATCCTTGAGCAGCAGGGGATACCAACAGTGTGGAGACATATTGTGCCCCGGAGGAAAGGCCCCAAATGGTCACATTTTTCGGATCCCCACCGAAGGATGCAATATTTCTCTGGATCCATTGCAGTGCAAAAATCTGATCCAAGATGGCATAGTTGCCAGATCCGGATGCAAGCTCGGGGTGAGCCAAAAAACCCAAAATGCCCAAGCGATAGTTGATGTTCACGCAGCACAGGCCTGAGATGTTGGATGATTTTTGATGTTAAGGAATGGTCCAAGATCAACTGCCATCCCCCAAAAAAAAAACTGTTCCCCAAAGATTGAAACCTTTCAAAGGCACCTTGTTGCAAAGCC
Source organism: Cladocopium goreaui (assembly GCA_947184155.2). NCBI lineage: Eukaryota > Dinophyceae > Suessiales > Symbiodiniaceae > Cladocopium > Cladocopium goreaui. The sequence goes on along the minus strand of CAMXCT020006566.1, from coordinate 99,357 downwards.
AGTTGATGTCCACTTTCTCTCGGAGAGTGAGCAGAATGGCACTTGCCACCTCCACCATGTATGTAAAACAATACTGGCACTGAAGCATCCTGACCTTCCAGTGCTTTCACTGGTGTCCAAATATTCAACTGCAAACAATCCTCATCATCTTCCAAAACATAGCCATTGAAGGTCTGAGTAGGTCGACTTGGTTGAGGACAGCGATGAAGAGCCACGTTTCGTCGAGGAGCTTCGGCGTCTTTCAGGGGCTGTGGGGGTCTCCACCGTTGGTCTCCAGAGGCCGCGGCGGCATATGGAACTGCCAAGAAACGGGCCACGGTCTCACGCAGAGTTCCTCGAACTTTCCCTTGGTCCAAAGTCACTGTTGGACCATCGCCATCCAGGTCCATGGGCTAAAAAGTGATGCCAGAAATCATTGCAAGCGAGAATGATCAAATAAAATAACATGATTGCTTTGAAATGTAATTGTGAGTAATTGCTTGCGAAAATCATTGGGTTTAAATACAATCAATGACTGAGTTTGCTAAACCGTTCATCACACATCAAAGACAGATGTGATGAGTACTGTTGCACTTTTTGTGCAGGTGCTGACACGTTGCAGGTCAATGCAAAGTACACACTCGGAATTCTGAAGTATGTGGGGGGTTCCATAAATGGGGGTATCCCCAAATGGATGGTTTATTTCATGGAAAATCCCATTTAAAATGGATGATTTGGGAGTACCCCTATTCTAGGAAACCTCCATGTGGGTGTTTGGAAGGAGTGTGCACAGCTTCCCCCGGTTTTAGTTCGATGCCCAGATTCTCCAGTCATTCACAGCTGAATCCCCATGATACATCATGATACCATACAGCAGTGACAAGTGCAGGCTCAGAATTCTGCATCTATACACTACGAAGAAGAGGATTCACATCTGTTGATTCTGTCATATTCTGTCTACACATCTGTGAAGCTCTATGTGAATCGAACAAGGAGAATAGGGACCCATCCATACCTTCGTATCATACCTTGATCCAGCCAAATCCCCACCGCCAGCTATGGCTCCAAGCAACTTTAACCACGGCACAAGTGGTCAACAGCACCTTTGAGAAGAAACATAAATCCGGCACAGCTGAAAAATGGATCGTGTCAGCCCGTTGTGCAATCCAAAATTCAAATTCTGTTTGGATCTGACAAAGTCCAACTTTCAACATAAATCCAGCAGGTAATGAGCAGCTCCCACGTTTTTCTCCATCCTTTTTTTGTTCCGTTGCCGCGGAAGCTGCACCCTGCAACCTCGGCAGAGCTGGCAAGGCCCCATGCAGCTCATCTCCTGTGGAGTCAGCACAGCAAGAAACATCAAAAAATAGATTCAGATCGATCATCATTTCCATCATGGGTCAATATTCATCAATATTCATCAATGAGCCATCAAGAAAATATCGTACAAACATGACATGAAACGAACATAAGATGGCCACAAAACGGCCATAGAATGGCCGTTTCCAAAGATGTTTCCGTCCTGGAATCGCTCCTGGAGGTACGACCTGCCGGTCCAACTGGTGACGATTCGCGTGATGTGAGGCACGACTTGGTGCGAAGCCAAGGGACTTCGGTCTCTCTTGGAGCGGAGCTTGTTTCCTCCACGGTAAAACGTGGCCAAATTCACAGCCGAACCATGATCCAAGTGATCTAAGTGTGTAAAATTTGGACACATGTCAAAATCTCAAAATCTGCTGCCATTTTTGGAACTTGGAGAAAGTTTGGCAAAAAATGTCACAACTCTGCCCAGTCCTTTGCGCCTGGACCGACTCCTGACAGCGTCGCGACTGTTTCAAGATCTTTCAGCTGACAACATGCCCAGAGCCTGCCCCTTCTTCGATCACTTCGGCCTGTGAAATGCGAATCAAATCCGACCGAAATCCATAGAAATCCTGGTAGATGAGACTGTCCGGAATGTTTGGCCAAGTTACTTCTGCTTCGTTCTCTCCTGCCTCTCCTGCGATCGACACTTTTTTTTCTGAGACACAAATCCACCTAAAAGCAAATTTTGACCTTCAAAATTGGGAAAAGATTTGATCACAGCCAAAATCTGTCGCAGCCACTGAGTGTCTGGTGCTGGCAATCCCAGTCCTGTAGCTTTGCGAGGAACTGTTTCGGCCCTTGGACCCAATGGATCCGATTTCATCTGGGGGGATGAAAATTGCTGGCCTCTCAAAAGGATTTCAAACGAATAATGCTCTGATTCCAATTAATTAATGTATAATCAAAATTCTATGACATAGATTTTTCAATAGAATCTTCTGAGTCAATCATAGAAGTATATTCTAATTTTTGATACAATCAATTATGTATCCATATTGTGTATATATATATCCATCCATATATCCATATATATCCATATTAATATCCATAATACATCCATAATATATCCATAATACATCCATAATATATCCATAATATACCCATAATATATATCCATAGTATACCTATATTCTACCATATTCTACCTAACTTTTACCAATCTTCCCTAAGTCGCCAACTCTTCGGCCAGGTTCCCTGCGAGGTTCTGGACCTCGACCCACCTCTGGACCAAACACTGGGAGAATGGACTTTTTTTTTGGACCAAAAAAACCCATGAAAACTGGGTCTTCGTTATGAAATGTTATGAACATATAGATATATATATATTATAATATTGATGTAATTGATATGGTCATAGAGTCATATATTAACTGATGATTTGTTTTTACCTTGAAAATTGGGGGGGTCATCTTCAAAAACCATGTCTTCAGAGAAAAACACATAAATTATCATACATTATGGCTAGAGTTGAATCAAGATATTCGAATTAAACCGCCTATTAGGGTGACACATGGTGACATTTACAACGAAACAAGTCTGTCGCTTCCCTTTAACATGGATCGTGAATTGAGAGGATTTGACTCATGTGGCCACGGTCGTGGATCTGGGCAAGTGCTCAGCATTTGGATCACAAAACCAGCACTGAGTCTTAGTACTGACATCCTGAAAATGGTTGGTGAACCGATTTCAGCTCTAGCGCCAACTGAAGTGTTGGAGAGACCCCGGCCTGCGCAAAATTCACGCGCAATTTGGATCCTTGAAACATCTGACCATCCATGTCCTCAGGACATAAAAGTAGATTGGCATAGATCCAGCCACAGTGTCATTCAATGCTATTGGATATCACACGCCAAGACACCTGAACACACATCTCTGCATCCTTCTTGTCCTGGGTTCGAAGTGACAAAGAAAATGGGTAACCCATGGTAAGCCTGTAGCCAAATGGGTGGTCAAAATTGCCATAGCAACTCCAGCAACTTCTCCAAGCTTCGAAGAAACGAACAAAGGCGAAACCTCTGTTCTTCTGGGTATCGTGGTCTCGCGGCAAGTAGACATCACCAATACGACCACACCTTGGAAAAAACTCAAGCCATGACCCTTATGGAGAATTTACATTCAAGAGCTTAGGGGTTGGTAAATTCAATGCAATGGAACACCTGGCAAGCTGTAGACACATCTGCAGTCCAGTTAAAGCTGCATGCTGCGCTATGCCGTCAAATGAAAACCTGTGTCTTGAAACTCCGAGCCCCAAACTTTTGAAAGAAATCCCAAACCTCATCCTTTCTGGTGTCAGGATAGAAACCATCCACCTGACAAATCGAACGACCCAAAAGAAGCGCCATATCAACGCAGCAACACTTTCCTCGCCTTCAAGCTGTGGAGTTCATCAATGTTGTGCGATGGCAACGGCATGGCGGACCGCGTCAAGCATCAACACGTGTGAACATCCGTCGAATCAGGAAATCGCATGTCTATCAACAGAAAGGTTGGAATGTGCAACAAACAGAAAGCATGTTTGGTGTAACATCGACAGTCGTTGTTTAAAAACTTGGATCTTGCAGTTGTTTCACATGTGTTTCACATTCCATTGAGAAACATTGCTCTGGCGTCCATCCGAATCCACGGTTGGCTCAGTCACCGTTGACAGATTGACAGGCCGAGAGCCCGGACTGCGGTGCCATGGCCAACCCTTCAAGGTCATTCAAGCGGTACGTGGCTATCAGCACCATCCAAAAACAGTTGTGGTTAAAGGATGTTAAAGGTCAGTTCAGCACAAAAACTTTTGACGGATTTTAATATGTTTAATGATCTGTGTGCCACACAGAAGGGCACATGTTCTCTTCTTTTCTCCATTTGATTTAATTAAAATATTTAAAAGAAATTGAGACAATGACCCGGTCCAGTGAAGTTCCACGAAGTACGAAGTACTCCTCTGAAAGATGTTGGAAGAAGGATCTATTCGGACGCTACCAGCCGCTTTCATGCACTCAGCAGTGCTTCAGGAGTTCTTTATCTTTCCTCCATCAATTCATGATGCTTCATGCTACCATTGAGACTGTGACAGATGGTTGTGACGGCCCAGGCTTTGGTTGAGAACTCCTTCAACTCCTTCGCCGAATGGTCCCAAAGTAGCACCGTCCAATAACGGAACATAACGGAACATGATTGAAATGTTAATATTCAAAAAAGCAGTGAGAGAATCTCAGTGACAGATTTGTTTGCCGTCGACAAAGTTGGCCCATTGGGGCCGCAGAAAACCAGCACGCGAAGCGTCCGCGAAGCGTCCTTCGAGGTCCCAAGTCCTCGGTCATCTGAAAGTAGACCTGTCAGTGACACGTTGCAGGTAGAAAGTTGTACATCGGGGGTCCTGCTGTGCCGAATGTCATGAAGAATTTTGGGATATTTCACTTGTAACGGAAACCTGGCTGTAATGGAAACATCTATTGAAATTTCTGAACTTGGGAAGCTCATGGAAAAAAACCCTCTATGTGATCCGAGGCAGTCCAAATTCTGTGGTCACACCTGAAAAGGCCAGGTCCTTGTAATTGACAAAAGGACCTTGAGGGCCCCTTGAGGGCTTAGTCATCTAATCAGCAGGCATCTAGAAGCCAAAAGTCAAACTTGTTGTGCAATCAAAAATTCGAAATGTAGGAAAAACGTCTTACATGGATCCTGGATACTGCTCTCCAAAGCAGGGCTTTGGCTGGACATGGATTCCTTGAGGACTCGTGAAATTTAAAAAACTCGCAGAAGTCGCTTGAGGATCATTGCTGGTGTTGCCAAGCCCCATTCCATCGGGTGAAAAGACGACCAGCTGACAGCTTTGTGGTGGATCTGAAGATTCAGTCGAGGTTGCTTCACGTGCTTATCCAAAGCCACTTTCCAAAGGGGATAGCTCCAGCATAACTCCAGCAGTTTCGGTACTTTGGAAGGTAAACAATGGTATCTGGGTAAATTATAATATTTCACTAACCTGAATTAAGGCCATTTGGGGATGATTCCCCTTACTGACCATGATTCCAGTGAGGTCGCAGTGAGGTCGTTATAATTTACCCAGATGGTATTACTACGGTAAACACAACTGTGATTGTGCCAGAATGAAACATCTCAGGAGGATCCGGACTCAAGCACTTCTTCCGCCTGGGAAGAGGCTCCAGCACTTGCCGCTTTTCAAATCTACCGAAGGTTCATCCACTCCGCCATGGCCAGCCAAGTATAGCAATGTGCAGAATGCTCCAATGGCCGGCCCCATAACATAACTCCTTTCATATCTTTCATAGCATCTTGGCAGATTCATGCCTAGCATAGAAGCTTTTAATCAGAAATAGTGGCTGTTGTCAACCTACCTAAGGTGTAAAAGGTGCCAAGTCTTCCTTTGTTTGCTGTGGCGCTGGCTGAATCTGGCTGTTGGTGCAACTGCAGAAATTCAAGACATCTCGACAAACCAAACCAAAAGACCATCCAGGTGATCTCAGAATCACATTTCAACCATTTCAACAGCACAAAACAGGTTGAAGGCTTGCAATGCAATCAATGCAGAAAACGAGCAATGAGAGAATCTGGACTCTCTGTAATCGCCTCCGATTGTTGACACCAAGTGATTAGATTAGACATTGCTTTGGGAAAAACATCCCTGAGCGGCTTGGCAATCTTTTGCAAAGAAAAGCCTTCTTTGTGGCCGGTGGGCTTGGTGAAACTTGACGGCTCTTCACATCTCCAGGGATCACTTTGTGATCTCCAGCCACATGTCGCGAGGTCCAGCATAGAGAAACACAGCTAAAAACAGTGTGAACCATCGACATGCACCAAAAAAACAAACCTCTCCAAACACATCAACATTCAAACAGTATTAAACAGTTTATCAAACATATTCCAACAATGCCAGCTGACTGTGACTCTCACGTCATCGTGGAGTTGAGCGATTTGGAACCCTTCGAAGCCGACCTGAAACCAACACCTTCACTGACTGGTCCGATGGCAACGCCTCGCACACGAAATGTGTTGTGCCGCAGGATGCTGAAAATATGAGTCCTCCCAGCCTCTTGGAGCTGATCCAGCCTGAAACATCGATGTCTGCACATTTGTGCGTAGGTGTTCTAAAACATGTTTGCACGCTGTGGTTTGATGAATATCACTGAACACTTCAGAGTGTCTTCATCTTTAACATCATTTAACATCATTTCATGCTGCCATTGAGGCTCTGACAGATGGTGGTGCTGGCCCCGCTTTCGGTTGAGAAGCAACGCCTTCACCAGTCCCAAGAAAGAACTACTGTATCCAGCACTGTCAGAATCTGGGGTAAGAATTGGATAAAAAACAGAAAAAAAGTGAAGAAATATGTTTCTTGTTGATCAACTTTTTTGTCTTTTAAGTGAGTGGTTGAATTCTTTTCTGTCGGCTTGGACTGAAGCATACACAACTTGAACCAGGACGAGTGGACTTGAAGCCCCCCAACCTGCGAAAGGAGACTTTGCGTTGCGAAACGCTTAATTGTGAGAAGAGGTACTCTGGCATCAACTTGTCAGATCTTGTCAGAAATCACACATCTACTGCGGATTACCTCATTAGAAATATGTGGCTCTGGACTCTGGTACGTTTTTCCTGCCCCAAGCAGTACCAGCATGCACCAACCCACACCTCTGGGGGCTGATCCAGCCTCGAAGAAAAAAATGTAATGAAGAGTTCCGCCCATGAATCTTGAAAACAATATCCATGTTGGTATGTCGGACATGTCGTACACGTAGCAGTGTTTGAGGATGTGTTTATCTTTCTTCAATCAGTTGATGATACTTCCTGATACTTCATGATACTGTATGATACTTCATGATACTTCATGCTATTGTTGAGACTCTGACAGATGGTGGCGACGGTCCCGGCTTTGGTTGAGAACCAACTCCTTCCCTCACGGGTCCCAAAGCAGCACCTTCCAGCAAATAGAATCTGACTGTGAAGAATGAAAAATAACGAAAACACACTTCCAATATAAGAGTCTGGTTGAAGAATTTACATGAAAATGTTTGGTTGACCATGGTGTAATTCTGTCCAGTGGTTTCAGACTGCAGCATCAGAGACATGAAACCACATTGCACAGCCACAGGTGAACTTTCAGAAGCTTGCGCAAAAAGGAACTAAGATTTGAGTCACATGGATTTAAAATGTTTTAAATGATTCAATGGCTTCTAGATGAGCCGGGGCCGAGGAGCGTGTTTATCTTTCAGAAAAATCGTGAGTTTTATATAGATCTATATAGAACCATTCCAATCGGAGTTGTTTACCCGAATCTCACATTCCGATCTTTTGGAAACTACGCAATCAATTTCATTGCCACTCTCCCGCCTCTGCTGGCTGATCCAGCCTCAAATTTAGATGAAACCGAAACAAACAAAATACTCCTCTCAAAAATGTCAAAGGAAAAGGATCCATTTGAATGCATGAGGTTTCATGAGAACTGCCGTGTTTCATGAGTTTTTCATCTTTCTTCCATGAATTGATGATACTTCATGCTGACATTGAGACTCAGACAGATGGCGGCGACGGCCCTGGCTTTGGTTGAGAACCAACTCCTTCCCTCACGGGTCCCAAAGCAGCACCTTCCAGCAAATAGAATCTGACTGTGAAGAATGAAAAATAACGAAAACACACTTCCAATATAAGAGTCTGGTTGAAGAATTTACATGAAAATGTTTGGTTGACCATGGTGTAATTCTGTCCAGTGGTTTCAGACTGCAGCATCAGAGACATGAAACCACATTGCACAGCCACAGGTGAACTTTCAGAAGCTTGCGCAAAAAGGAACTAAGATTTGAGTCACATGGATTTAAAATGTTTTAAATGATTCAATGGCTTCTAGATGAGCCGGGGCCGAGGAGCATGTTTATCTTTCAGAAAAAACGTGAGTTTTATATAGATCTATATAGAACCATTCCAATCGGAGTTGTTTACCCGAATCTCACATTCCGATCTTTTGGAAACTACGCAATCAATTTCATTGCCACTCTCCCGCCTCTGCTGGCTGATCCAGCCTCAAATTTAGATGAAACCGAAACAAACAAAATACTCCTCTCAAAAATGTCAAAGGAAAAGGATCCATTTGAATGCATGAGGTTTCATGAGAACTGCCGTGTTTCATGAGTTTTTCATCTTTCTTCCATGAATTGATGATACTTCATGCTGACATTGAGACTCTGACAGATGGCGGCGACGGCCCTGGCTTTGGTTGAGAACCAACTCCTTCCCTCACGGGTCCCAAAGTAGCACCTTCCAGCAAAGGAATCAATGACAGATTCATTTGATCTACTATCTGAGGTTTCGGTGAATGATTTGCATCGTTGATAGATAGATTTTCTTGTGCCTTCACCTTCATTTCCTTTTCGCTCTTTTCGCTCTTCTCAGAAAGAAAATTTGGCAAAAGCAGAAAGACCCTTGAAAGCCCATTTTTGGACTCCGACATCCAACTGTTTCTTGGTCGTTGTGAGAGTGAGGGGTGCAACTTGCCAGCGCCTTCTGGTGCTTTTACAGCCTCAGCATCCGACCAGCATCCCATGAAACAGAATATCTCAAGAATTTGGGACTTCATGGTAGTTGTGTGAACTCATGCAACAGTTGCAGTATGTAACACACGTAAACTCTGTGTCAAAATCTTCTCAAAAATGCTTCACCACTGAGATCCCAACGGATGGCGGTGCCACTGGAACTGCAGTGCCCTTCGTTTTCCCGGTCCCCGCAGTCCCCGCGGTCCCCGTCATCTCCGGTGTCGGCGGCGTGGGCGGCGTGGGCGGCGTGGGCGCCGGTTCCCGCGGCATGGCCGTCTGCGAAGGCATTGGCGCCGCCGCAGGAGGCGCTGCTTGGGGCGGAACAGCGTCCCGTGGGTCCCGTGGGTCCCGTGGGTCCCGTGGGTCCCTTGGGTCCCGTGGCGTGGCGGTTTCCTCCGGCATGGGCTGCAGCTGTGTCTCTGACCTGAGACAGTCAGCTGTGGGATCACATGATGTGATTGGATTTCCAACCGTGTGTAGATCTTTGGAGACAGCACAAGATGTGCATTGTATGTGCAGTGTTCAAACGTTGATGCAGGAACAAGTCAACTCAAGAGCCGCTTCGACAGATCTGAGGGCTGACGATGGAAGTGCAAGAGGAGCAGGAGGAAGCTTAGAGCCTAGCAAGGTCCAAAGATTCTGCAGTTTTTTTCAAAACATTCTTTGTCACAACTTAGTCACAACGTTCCATTTCTACGTCTCTCTTCGCAGCAGAGCTGGCAGTATCGTTCTCTTTCTTTCTGTGACCTTCCTCAGCATGGTAGCCTGGTTGCGGAGTTTCTTCATGTGCAACCAAGGGGAGTTGAACCACTTCTGCCTGGCAAATGTCACTGAGTCAGTATCCCAAAAATCAAAATCAGGTTGCAGGCATCCAACCTCGCAACCAACATCTTTGCAGCCGAAGTTGGGCGCTGCCTGGATGACAATCCAAACATCTCAGGATCATCACCCGGACAAGGAAAACAATTCACTCACACAACATGTGGCTCTGCTGTGACGTGTGGCATCATTGACAGCATCTATTTTGCCCCAAAAAATGAATGCCTGGATTCGAAGAATCACCAACTTTGCGCGTCCCAGGTATCCCGTTGTGAGTCGTACACAATCATAGAGCATCTTAAATCAAGACATAGTTCATACACAATGTTGGTCAAAATATGTGAATCGTATTTTCATATGTCATATAGATATTTCATATTTCATTATGTTATGACAATCATCTCAATCACAATATTATCACTCATAGAATCATATCTGGTTGGTGGCTTCAACCCCTCTGAAAAATATTAATCAGTTGGGATGATTATTCCCAATATATGGGAAAAAAAAACACCAACCAGATATATTACATTATATATACATTATATTATACCAATATGTGAAGCTTTAGTGTCAATCTCCCTTTTTGGGCCGGTTTTACCGCCTGCAACTTGTTGATCTTGCGCAATCGGCCGGGAGGTGCCCAGATGGAGACCGAGCCATCCGTGGAGCAGGTGACCAACAGCCGTTTGCGGCCGAGACCTTTTCCCGGTTGGGTGAACCATCGCACTTGTCTCACCCACCTGGATCACTGAACACAGAAAGTTAGAGAAAAAGCGATCTGATTGACAAAAAGGCTCATATAGTACATAAGCAAATAGAGTTTCTATGCTGAAAAAGTTGGATGAAATGAAGCTTGGCAGTACGACTCTGAGGTTCTCACGAGTCGTGTGCTCTAAACACAGACAGAAGGGAAGGCAACTGAACATTGGTGGCGTTCCAGACCTCGTCAACAGCCCAAAACACAACGCGTGACACGAGATGACTGCTGCGTGACTGGGCTGAGATCTTCAGGCTATGAGCCGCACCCGGACTGTGCAATCAGCAGATGCCGAGGCCAGCAAACAAGCATCACGAGAGAACTCCAGAAACCACACCTTGAGACCAAGACGAGTATGAATTGATCAAATTGATCAATTGATTCAAGCAAACTCTGGTGACAAAATGTGACAAAGACTCAGTCCCTGACAGCTTTGGTGTGTCCCTTGAGCTTGGTGTGACCTGTGTATCAGGAGCTGCAACACAACTCAGGGCTTCAACCTTCTGTAAGTCATTAATATGATATTAATATGTACCCCATGTTGTCGAGAAGGTTGTCACGCGTTGCAAAGATTGTACCAAATTTGATGTTTCAATCTGTTTCAACATCAAATCAGCTGGACATCCGAACCTGCCACATCAGCATTGCCTGGCCAGTGCGATGCGTCAGCCAATTTGTTTCATACATGGATTTGTCTATTGAAATGGGATACCCGCAATTCAATGGATTATCATTTTTTCCCAATCAGTTTCCTTGGTGGGCTGTACCCAATTGTTTGACAAACCTAAATGTGAGTAATGTGAGTGAGCATCACGGGATACAGTATCACGGGCCTTCTTGGAAGTCTGGTTTGAAGCCCCAAATCCAGACGTCTCCATCCTTGCAATGTCGCAATGCGTTGAGTGATGCCACCTCAGTTTATCCAAAAATCGGGTTACCACAAAAATCCAAAAACTATGGGATTCTTATCAAATAAACTAATGGATAATCCCATAGTTTATCCATGATCATTTTCCCCGCAAGTTTATCGCACAAAGTCCACATGACGTCCCGGTCCTCACATCCAACAGCGACCACACCGGGATAGGCAGGATGAGCTGTGAGGCTTAAGACTGCACCCCCATCACCACCTGGTGCACAATCGCCGGTCTCAACATGGAGGATGGGCCCCCATTTATGGCAAAACACCCCAAATTCATGTGGTTTTCATTGTTTTCATGGGTTAATATACTGATCACATCTGATAACCCTTGGGAATTTGGCAATTTTGAAGGGGTCCAATTTTCAGATACAGCTCCTTATGCCTAACAATTTCTGAGTTTTTGCTTCACATCAGAGGGTTTTTGACATCACAACTGAGTCCTGGAAAACGACCGCCCAGTACCACGTCGTCTTCTTCCCGCTTCACATACCACGATGCCACGGATCCTTCTGCTCCGACGGAAATCGCCTCAGCATATCATAGACCAATAGATGAGACGATAAAAAATCTGTAGATATGACATGTTTTTAGAGAAAAATATGTCAAAACATGTAAACCAACAAAAAACATATTCGACCTGTGTCAAACATCATATCTCCATCTTAAATCTTAAACATGATTTCATCGGCAAAAATGGTGTTACCCAATCACGCCACTAAAATGACTCAACAATAATCTTACTAACACCATTTGGTATGTGGCTACAAAATGCTACAAACACCATGACTTGTGCCTGAACAAACAACACCAAGGGTCCAGCTTATGGGTCCCATATCCTTCACAGACAAAGTTACCATAAGCGGATCCGCCGGAGAGAATGTGACGCTGTGCACCTTGGACTTTGTGAAAAACATGGCAGGATTTCTTCCAGACTTTGGAGGTCTTTAAAACAAATGCAACAAATAGCAGATTGGAAACCAGGCACCAAATGATTTCGATATGATCAAATTGTCCAAGTTTTGGGAGGAATATGACCAATAGCACATTTCTGAGTTGAATCCATGAATAGAAAAATGATCCAAATCTTCTTCTCAAAATGATTTCTGAAGATTCAACTAGTTTCCCCAGTGGATGATAAATCCAGCAGCTGGCAACTCACCAAGTGCCCAGTAGTGACACCTGGATATATCTGGATACTGGGCTTCCAAACGCAACCTTCATGAGCTTGCCATTGTTTGATGGGCTGCGCATTCTCGGCTTCCCATAGAAACTGGCATCATTCTTTCAGAGATCAGGACAACAGCTCAATAACAAGTAGTAGCATATAGTTTCACCAAATGAAATATTTGGATATATAAATTCTGCAATCCATACATGTTTACTATCACTGTTCATTCTGAAACATCTGGCTGTAGCCATAAAAGCAGCCATAAAAGCTCTGAATACAAGCTGGGAGGGCCAAGTTGGCATCCTGGTCTCCAGAGATGAGATATCCCTCATAGGAGAAGCTTAAACACCTGACAGATGGCCATCATCACAGCACCATCCATGGCACCATGGGATCCCACCCAGCTGGCAGCGCCAAACAGCAGGGCCTAATGGCAGCAGTGTGGCCCCGCAGGACTCCCAATGGACTCCCATCTTGGGTATCCTGAAGCAGAAATTTGCTACCCTCTGGTTATGACTAACACTTCGCCATGGAAATCACCATTTTTAATAGGTAAACCATCTAAAAATGGTGATTTTCCATGGCGAACTGTTAGTCATAACCAGAGGGTATATCGCGCGACAGGTCTAAAAAAACTGCAACGACTAAGGGCAACGCCCAAAGGCGAAGCGTTTTATCGCTGCTGGCTGAAGCTAAGGTGGTCCTACAGCTGCGAAGTGTTCAAATTCATCCAAGTCACAGGAGAAACATGTTCATCAACATCATCAGTTTCAACAGCAACAGCATAATAAATAATCAACAATACTATACAAAAGCTTTATATATATAATTATATATATATGTAGTTTACCAATGACTAATCAATGACATGTCAACCAACAATCCACTCACATCACCCATTTTTTCCAAGTTCACTCCCCGTTTGACTTCGCCGTTTTTGCACCGTTTTTTCCCCAAACGGGGCCCCGGGCTCGTTGGTGGAAAACTTCACCTCCCAAACTTGGTCGCTGTGTCCCTTCAACGAGACCTTCAACTCCATGGTCTCTAGGTCCCAAAGGTGAATCTGCCGCCGATTTCAGCGGGAAAAAGGCTGGTTCTGAATTGGGGAAAAACCAAGGTAGGTTTTTTTTGGATGATGTTTTTGGAAATTCTTGGATGGTTGATGGGTTTTTGAGGGATGGTTGGATGTTTTAAGGAGTGTTTGAGGTGTTTGACTCATGTTTGGGATTGATATTTCAGTGTGTTCAAGAGTTTTGATGAAAGGGTGATGATTAATTCTTCACCAACACTTAGAAACATGTTTTTTGCTCATGGTGGTTCACAGATGTTTGGAATGGGTTTCAAATCAACTCTTCCAATGGTGGATGTATAACATATAACTGTCAATCAAACATCATCAAACTATCATTTTCAGGATCAGAAGAGACACTTTCACATGGCATACATGGCATATCCCCGGTGTTGTTCACATGACCTGCTGTAGCAGCGGCCTCATGATCTGCTGTGGCAGCCGCCATCATCATGTTCACCTGAGATGGATCTAGCAGAAAATGCTGAAGGCGCCGGAAATATCATCGTTGATCATTGTTGATCAGAAAATTTTCTCTGTTGAAATTGCACAACAGTGTGTGGTACAGGACTGTATCCCCCCCATTCTCCCATTCTTGGACAAGCCCATTTAAGTTATTGAAACTGAACACATGATCTGCATTCCACTTTCCACAAGTCTCCCTTTGCGCCTCCGCCATGGCAACAGCCCATACCGGTCTGGTAGCTCCTCGATTCACGCGGAACTTGTCAAAGCGCCTGTGGCTTCGATACCTGCAGGTTTGATTTGCGATAGCGAGCGGCCAAGCAGAGCACCAGCATTGGAGTTCTCCGTTGGAAGCCATTGGCACCCCTCCTAACTCCAACACTATGGTTATACCGTTATACCTAGAACCTAGAAAGTCTCACAAATGGTTGCACACCTGCACGTGTTCCACCGATCCAAGTTGCTTTAGCGAAACACTTGAAACAACATGTTTTAGTTGACTTGGTGTGACTGTCGTGGACGCACACAAGCAGCGCAGGTCCAGCACATGCTTTGCAAAATCGGCGCGCCACTGTCATTCTGGCAACATGTTCGGTTCACTCACATGCGATTTTCCAAACGTCGCCGCATGAGCTCACTTCATTTTTGAAGCTTGCGGCGCTGGGCTAAACTCGACAGGCCAACATTGAACTTCGGCAGGGGCGCCATTGGCGGCGGAGCCCGCTCGGAGGGTGCACGTACACTACGTACTGCGTCACTTGGGGCTTCAGACGGAGGTGAAGATCGCATGCCTTTTGGATCCCTGAAGTAAGCCATCGAGCTCACTGTGTGAGTGTTCGTGTGAAAGCTGCCAGTTTCTTCGTTCCAGCCGTTGTCCAGGAATTCCCAAGGTGCTGAGAGCATTCCTAAAAGCTGCATCAAGTCTTGCCAACTCATGCCAAGTTGCTCCTCCTGCGTTTGCAGCTCTCGCAAGATTGGAGGCATTGAAGCTGCACGTCCAGAAGTACTGCGCAGGCCTTTGTACCAAACTGACCAATACTTCATGTTCACATCCTGTAGTAATGTGTTGCCCTGCAGATTTGTTTCTTCGGCCTTCCCAGGATCTGTTTCAACCGACTCCTCTGCGGCTTTGTCAAAGGAGGCAGAACGAAGAATTCTCTGGTGGTGTATCTCGCCAAAATCTGCAGAACCAGAGGAGTCCAGCAGTCCTGGTGATACGGCCGTAGAACCATCACTTTGGCGGCAAATGGCCAGGATCGCTGCAGCATAGTTCACTGAACCAACCTTCAGATGCTGCGTCGCAGGCAGAATGCTTGCACAGACTTGCAGCATGTGGCCATGAGTGACTAAGATACAACTCTTCTTGGCGCGCCGCGCGCGTCTCAAGTAGTCCAGGAATCGCTTGGCGTATCTCACACGGGCATCTTTCAGCGTCTCTGGCCACCGCGGCTTCTTGCCCATGGCCCGACCTGCCTTGACCCGCTGGGTTTGGCAAAGGCTCTTGGTGCTTTTCCAAGACCTGACCAGCGTTGGCGGTCGAGCTTCAAACACGTCAGGCCCCAGAACTTCTCCCAGTTCTTGATCCAGCAGCACCACGGCATCAAATTCTTCAGCAAGGATCTCTTCTGTTTGCAAACAACGGAGATAGGGAGAAGAGACGACCAAGTCCACAGCCAGAGACTGTTTCTTCAGGTCATCGGCAAGTTGCTTTGCTTGCTGCACACCGTTGCTGGTGATGGGCGGGTCGAACGGAAACTCCCTCGCGTCCTGAGAGCAGCCCGAGTCATCAAAGGCGTGCATATCATCTGCACATTCTGCATGCCGCACCACTGCAACTGCCACAGCGCTCACTTCTGGCACGTCAGGCTGAGGTCCTTGTGCCACATGTTGGAATCCACTCGAACTATGCTGGACCTGGAGCTCTACACCAGAAGTGCTTTGAGATACAGAGATGCTGTTGAGGAGTGACAGGGATGAAGCTGCGTTCTCACGCGTACGTTCCAATCCCTGCCTCATGGCCCGCATTCGTTTGAAGTAGTCGATGGCATGACTGAGCCATACCATCCAACTCAATGGGGCCGCCACTCTCACTTCTGTCTCCACATACATCATAGACAATGCATAAACATCATGAATTGAGAAAAACTGACGAAATTCAAGTCCAACGAATAGGACACTCAACAGAATACAAGGCACTGTACAAAGTAGAGGGTGGCTCCCTGCTTGCACTAAAACCGGTAAGGCCATGAAGCAAAGCATCGTCATGTAGGCACCGAAGATGGACTGAAAACCATTGCACGCGGGCCACGGCTGGCCAGGACTACCACAAGCTTCATCTTGTATCTGCAGAATCAAGTCTCCTGCCACCAGGAGTGCAGGTGTCAAGCAGCAGAAAAGCAACGCCAGATCTGCCTTCCATACAATGCACTGCTGCCTTGCCCAAAGCATGACTGCGATGAGCACGCACGGCGCAAGCCAAGTGCAAATGGGCAAACGGTTTTGCAACACAGCGTTGTATAGGTGCCCGCCCTCTTGCATTGCTCTTCCGATCATGAAAGCCCCCCAGGAGACCCAGGAGTTGATCCCCATAAGCCAGCAAAACCTTCGGGCAGACCGACCCCTCAAAGGACTTTCAAAACGGGTCCTCATCCACAATGCTGAAGATTTCCCCAGAGGAAACCGCTCTTACGCGATTGGTGAAATCTTGGCTAAAGGCACAAACCAGAAGAAGTTGGAAGCTTCCGCACGTCCCATTGAGAATTTGCGGAAATGGCTTGAAGGGCCCAGCGTCTGCCATTTCGATCTGCAAGAATAGAGTCACAAGGAGCAGCAAAAGAGGGTGGACATTGGAGTGACACAACACCACAGCTATGAAGAGCACGCGAAACTCCTCCCACAAGCGAAAATGCCACCACTCTCCATTTGAATATCGGTTTAACGATATCATGAAGCAATAGAACAAGCTTGCTCGAAAGCTTTCGCGCTGTCGCTGCAGAGCGGCTGCAAGGCTAAACAGAAAACCAAAGAATAAGACCATTAGGACCACATAGTCCATGTAGCACTGGTGTGACCAACAAGTATTGGTATGGCCATCGATAGTATAGAAAAAGAAGTGGAACCAGGCTGCACAAGGAAAGAACAAGGCGGCGCACCGAAATGCGTTGCCAGTTTCACGATGAAGCCAAGGACTGTTCAGAATCACATTGTCGGTAGTCTCACTCCACCAAGATTTGAAGTTTCTGCATGCATCAAGCAAACTGAAAAAGCATTGGGAAATCGTTTCGAATCTCCTGTGCACACTTTCTGTGGGCGTTTCATTCGTCTCGTTCTCGAATCCCAACCAGCTCTCTGAAGCATTGCTCACCATGGCTGGCCGGATATAGGCTCATCGGCTCAGGAACTCAGACAACAATCGAGACATGCTGCCTACCCAGCTGCAAAGGAAAAGCTTGAGCCAATAACTTGGATCATCTTGGATCACTTTCCCCAAACCATTGGTTTCCCTATTGAAAATTGCCAATTTTGAATGATAAAAACCAGCCAATTCAATCCAATTCTGATAAGTTTTGGATGATCTTGAAGTCCCCAATTTTAGGACCCACCCGAAGGTGTCTGTGGACTTACTGACACTCAGACACTTTCGGCCTGTCCGGCGTCTCTGGAACGAGGCTGCAGACTTTGGTATAATTTCGATCCGCATTGGTGGACAAGTCCGAATAGATCTCTTGGGCCTCATAGCCATGATGGCCATGGAAAGAGAAGTTCCCCTTTGTGGATTCAGACGATTCAGATGTACAAGTTGGTGGAAACAAATGAGTTTAAGACTGTTTAACATGCATTCCAAAATGGGATCTAAAATGAATCTTTAATGGATGGAAACAAATGAGTTTAACAATGTTTAAAATGGATCCAATGAATTACAGAAAGTGAATCTAAAATGGGATGCTGTACTTGTGTACTTGGAAGTGATGCGACAAAGGCACTCTGCGCAAAACTTGCCCATTGCCCATCAAGATGCACCGAATTCAAATCGCCTAAATCTACTCCGAAAACGACTCATCTTGAGCCCCGGGACTTCAAAAACATGCAGAACGGCAGTGTCTGAGAGCCTTCTCCCTTCATAAAGATTTGATGATGGTATTCCGTGGTGAGTGCGACAAAGCGAACGAGGTACATCGACAGTCGATATCGCAAGTTCTCAGATTGTGTCAAAAATCCGCCAAGAAAACCAGCAATTCATGTCAATTCCATCCATGTGTTCATTGTGTTTCTGCAAATATTGCCAAAAGCGTCCTTACCCATGTGATGTCGCTCCAGGTGGAAAAATCTTCGAACCAACT
The DNA here is from genome assembly GCA_947184155.2 of Cladocopium goreaui. NCBI lineage: Eukaryota > Dinophyceae > Suessiales > Symbiodiniaceae > Cladocopium > Cladocopium goreaui. The sequence continues at coordinate 80,938 of CAMXCT020006566.1, read as the reverse complement.
TGGACTCCGCAAATCCGGTTTTGTTCAAATTCCGCCACAGACGTGTGATGCGTTGTGGGAAAAGTTGTCCTAAAACTATGAGCCATGCTGGCCCCGTGGCTGCAAACTCCATTTGGGCAAATGCATGCAAATGTGTTGTACTTCACTCACCCCCGCTCTCACCAGCTTGTGATTCAATGACATCCAAGGTGTTGTTTGATATGCTATCTATGCGTGTTCCATGGGTTCACAACCCTAAGGACCAACAAATGGCTGCCGCGACTTTTGCGCGGGCTCTAACGATTTAAATTTGACGATTCAGGTGCTGAAGCGTTCGCTGGACATTCGCCATGTGAGGTCTATCTTCACTAAATTCTTGCACACAGTTCGATGCAAGATCTTTCAGGGCATTGCAGAACTGTGGCTCCTGGCGGTCAGCAATTTCTGTAACCCGTGGACAGAGGACTTCAGATCCTTTCCAAGTTTATTCATTGGTGAGAAAATTATTTCCAGCTGAGAAAGCACCAAGCAACAGTATATACAAATAAATGTTTCCTGAAATAGGGGGTTACTCCTTTTCCAATATTTTCCATTGGTTTCCCCATTCAAGATTCTGCCAATAGCACGGAAAATGTTCGGACCCCCCCTCCATTTCAGGAACCCCTAAACTGCCTTGGGGTTCGCCCAAAGTCCTGTGGCCAAGAGCAATGAAAAGAGATCGTCTGGTTCCTCCTGATTGCTCGGTAGTGATCGTTCTCTGGGCCGCACACTTTTCCTGACGGCACATCAGAAACAAGGACAGCTGAAGCCATGACTGGTGCCATGAGTCCCTCAGTCATCAAAAAATAGAAACATCCCAAGATGATCATCACATATCATCACAAAATCCCAAAATTCTTATCCAACAATTATCATTACTTTCTCGCCTGTGATGAGGTCGAGTAGGACGATCCCAAAGCTGTACACATCGGATTGGAAGCTCGAGCGGCCGGAAGTACAGCATTGGTGAAATAAGGCTGGCACAGGTTTCTGCCCATAACACCGTCTATAGATCGAAGAGTTCTTTCATTGAGAAAGACTCACAAGCGATTACTGTGAATCCGATTTGTCCGTTTCTCTTGCTTACAGTTTCATGCAAGTAATATATACTATACAAGCCCGACCAATCTCTGGCCAAAGAAGTTCATGCAACAGAGCGGCCTTCTCCTCGAAGGCACTCAGGATCCATATAGCCAGTGGTGCCACAAACACGAGAACTAAAACGGGTACCCCCCACTTCTCGTTCCTGTACACCTTTGGCCAATCCAAAATCGCTCAACTTCACCGTGGTGAACGTGCCAGCAGCATCCACATCCACAAGAACATTGGCACTCTTGACATCGCGATGCATGATGCCTTGAGCGTGGATGTAGGTGAGAGCATCTGCCAATTGCAGTGCTACTTTCATCCGTTCTTCGAAATAGAAACCATTGCTGTCCAAGCACTCCGCCAACGTGTGGACTGAAACGAATTCCTCTATGATCAGGAATCGTCCGTCAGTGGTAACACCAGAGTCCAGCATGCTGGCAATGTTCTCGTGATCCAGCCTGACATGACATGAGCTGTTTGCAGTGAGCAAGAAAAAACGGCCCGAATGAGCCTTGACTGAGCAGAATTGAAACATAAAGCAAAGGGTGTCCGCAAGCTTCTTTTGCAAATGGGGATGAGTCAAAATTTGGTACACATTGATGACTGATGACGCATCAAATTATCTCAAAATCATCAAGTCCCTGAATAGCTGACAGTATTTCACCATGTTTGGCAATTCTTGGGGTCACTGATTTCTGTAGACCAAAACAAGCGCATGTCCCGCCTCTTCATCGCTTCTACTTCTGCCCGAAAGAGCTCGGCCGTATCATGCATGGCACACAGCAAAGCCTGGCAAAAATGGCTTGCCCTTGTGGGAGTATGGTATGTTTTTTTCGTTTTATTCCTGATTTGTTGCTGTTTCGGACCTATGTCCAGGATTTGGAAACATTGAAAAAGCAAAAGCGGTAAGCTCGTCAAAGCTTCGGCACTGAAAACGATCGTCACGGATTCTCAGCTGCTCAGAACCCTTCTCTGACATTCTACTTTCAGAAAATACCTTTGTTGATGACTGTTTCCCAGAATCTGTTTCGACTCAGGTTTCGCCTTGCTCTCCCGGTCATGCAGCAGTTTGGCCGCAACTGTACCTCCATCTAACGCCACCTGGTAGACATCAGAGGTGCCTCCCCGCGCCATGGGACGACCCTCGAAGCCACGGGAGACCAGCTCCGCTTCGAAACACAAAGGCATCCCGCTGTAGTGCCGGTAGTCCTCCATCGGCTGCAAGAAGCTGCTGGGCACATAGCCTCGACGATCGTGTTGATCTCGTTCTCCTGACAGAGAATTTGGTGAACCTGAAGAATGTGTGAAAATGGAGGACGTTAAGTGCTGTTTTTTGTGGCCCTGTTGTTGATTCTACCTGCTTTAAGTCCCATTGTTGCATAGTTTCATCTTCCAATCGGCCCCGAACACAATGGATCACTGAACACCCTGAGCTGCCAAGGTTCCCCGAAGTGTGGCTAAGGACCAGCCGTTTGAGTCACGCTGCGGATTGAAGTCAAGCTCCGGTTTCCAAATGGCCCTTAGCCCAGAATAGCCCGGCAACGACACATCAGAGTAGAACAGCTTTTGATGGGGAAAACAAGCAGTTGGTCATTTAATGTCATGTACTTTGCCTCCAAGAAGTGGTCATTTGGGATCCCTCAAATCTTTTGAAGGTAAGAAACCAATCGCCAATCGCCAGATCAGTGTAGTAGCCGTCCAATGGATCCTTGGCCGAGCTGCAGTGGGAAGTATTAAGTATGCATTCAGCCATTTAGTGCAGGAACTTTCATCACTGCGCAGCAGTGTCAAGAAAACAGCGAGCACAACCATCCGAAGTTTACTTTCAACAATGGCCAACTTCCAAAGCTGAATGTATTGTGAGAACATGATAAATCAGACACGTCGCTTCAATGTTCACTAAAATCCTGGGAATATATTTGAATCTTGGTGCCTTTTGCTGATCGTCTGGTCAATCTTGCGCGCTTCCAAGTCAGTCAAGAGGCCCCTTCCACACTCTCCCCAGCAGTAGAGCAGAAGTTTAGGCATGCGCGTCCGCAGCGAATCCGGCTGGTAGGTGGAGGGCCATTGGACCTTAGTCACTGTGATGGAGATGTAGTCTACACTCAAACACGTCAAGCCTGCGTCTTAGTGAAGACAGAATGATTCAATCCTAATGTCTCCTGATGCGAGCATCACAAGAGATCTCAGGCACTATTTTGGCCAAGAAACAATCAGACTCCTTTTTGTTTCTATGCTTTTGATGTTGAGCCGTCAAGGAATACCAATATCTAAAGAATCAGGAGACATCCATAGACTATATGTGCAAGACATCTTTGCCATGCCAGGTGACGGTCCTGCTGGCAATGAAGAGGAGGCTGCAGGGGACTGAGGCGATGCGGCCGTGGGCGACGAAGGGGCTGCCGCATCCGGACCGTTCGGGTCGTTCGCGTCGTTCGCGTCGGTGGCGTCGTTCGGATCGGGGCTGGGCGCCCGGGTCTCATCGTCCGAATCGTCCGAGGGCTCCGAGGCCTCCTCGGCTTCCGCCTGACGCGCCACGGATTCACGTCGGGCTGAGGTGGGCTTCCCGAAGAGATACACATGGCGTAACCTTAGAAAGCCGATCCCAACAAGATGGAACTTCGTTGGCTCCACAACATTGGGACTCTGTAAGGCGTGCTTAGTGTCTCGGTGTGTCAATTTGCCTTGCAGGTTGAAAGAAGCGAAAGACTCTAAGGCTGCAGCAAAGTGCACCATTGGCTCTCCAACTCTTCACAGATCTGATTGTAGTGGTAAGGCACATTGGTTGGAAAAATCCCCAATCTGACCAATCCCGCAGCATGGTTTTTGAAGACCTCCGCTGCTGGGCTCAAATTTTCCAGTGGCTGGGAGAGCCTCATTGCTTGATGAAGACGCTCAGCCCAGGCGGGAGGCAAGTCCAAGCGAAAACTGCGGTCGAAGTGACGAAGGACTTCCCAGGGCAGGGTCAGACGATAGAATCGCCATGAAATCCTTGGGGAATCTCCACAGGAAAACGTCAGATTGACCACACTTGAACCGCTTGAGTCAGTCAGCTTTAGATCTGTATGAGACTCTCTGGAGCCGGCTGTTAAACTCGATTGTCACCTACAGTTGCTGTCAAATCTATTCGTTTCAGTTGATCATCACGGTTTTCCCATTCTTATTGCAGTTGGGTTTTAATCCGCAGTTTCTGGTTTACTTACAATCCCCCGTCCATAGTGTTGCTTCATAATATTCCATGCTCCATTTATTTGATGCCCATCTGAAACGGGATCTCCCCCACAGTAATCTCTGTTGGTACGTCAGTTTCTGGTCAGCGAACACATGTTCACACATGTTAACGCTCGTATTGCTGCCTGGAAATCTCGCAATCTCCCCGTGTTGGGACCAAGGCTCTGTGGCAACAAACTCACTGCCCGCTGCAGCCAGTGGGGCGCACTGATGAGGCGAATGCGGGGGATCTCTGAATGGTCGTGCTGAGAAAACCAGCCCATACATTCACTGCCGATTTGAGTCACAACTCCTTAGGAAGTTCATGGAAGCCTGAATGACTAGCAGGAAACATCAAGAAAACCATAAAATCATTTTGCAAAAGAAACAGGGTGACCACCCAACGCATGCCCGAGTGACCTTGAGGTTCTTTTATATCGCTACACCTTGATACAATTCATCCAAAAAAATAATAAAACCGGACACAAACCAAAAATGGAACTGTCATATTTTTTCTTGTAGACCAGGTTGAAGGTTTCCCCCCTCAGCACATGCAAAATCCTCACGGAAGCCTGGAATCTGTTGATCTCATCCAAAGAGTATGGAGATTCCTCGTGGCAGTCTGCTACGTAGAGTATGCCGGGAGCCTGTCCTTCAAATTCAGCGCGGACTGTCAGTTCGGCTTCCTGCGGCTCAACGTCTTTGCAAACAGACCTATATCATGAAAAATATCAAAATCATTAGAAATCATGGCCGAAGGAAGTTTAGAAGTCAAACTTCCGACAATATAGACAGATGAAAAGCAGAGATGGGAAGAGTCAGAGGAGAGAAGAGAAGAGAAGAGAAGAAGAAAGAAGTTCAAAAAGAGAAAGTCTCCGAAGAAAGAAGATCCAGGTGCGCGAAAAGGTAGGAAAGTCGCGAAACAATGTGTTTTTTCCAATGATTTGTGGCTCCGGAGGGTCGAAAAGTAAGCTCGCTAAAGCGGCGGGTGCGGAGCCAGCTGGCCAGCTGAGAGATGAAAAATTGCACGCCTTTGTGGCAAGAAGCACATTTGCAAGTGAAAAAGATAAAAGCACTTCATGTTCGGAGCACCTTTGGAAGTTGTGCACGCCGTTGTGGCGCGAAGCACATTTCCAAGTGAAAATATACAAAGCACCTCAGCTTCGGAGCACTTTTCGAAGTTGCGATGTCGAAAAAGTGCACGTGCGTGCCGTTGCGGCGCGAAGCACATTTCCAAGTCAAAATGCACAAAAAACCTTTATTTTCGGACCACTTTTGGAAGTTGCGATGTCGAAAAAGTGCACGTGCGTGCCGTGGCGGCGCGAAGCACATTTCGAAGTCAAAATGGTAAAAGCACCACATGTTCGGATAACTTTTGAAGGTTCAGATGTCGTTTTGCGTGGCATGAGGGTTTTGTCGCATTTCTAAAAACGATGGCAGGCGTGGGGCATTTGAAGAGGATCTGCAAAGATGCATTTTCCGTGGCAGGCGCAGTACAAGAGACATGCTCATCAGAGATGTTAGGAGGTGAGGGCGCTGATTTCCTGAGAATGGTTGCATTTTGGCATCAGATCTGTAGGTGTGCTAAGATGATTTTGCGTGACAGACCCAGCGCTTCGTA
>CAMXCT020006566.1:0-70000 GCA_947184155.2 Cladocopium goreaui | reverse complement strand
TATTAATATACCAGGAGCTTCACAGACCCAAAAAATGTAGGTCCAGTGAAAAAACACACTAGTTTTTTCGAGAAAAATATGTTTTTGGTAAAGAACCCCTATTTTGGTTTTTTGTTGGATTTGCACAAATTTGTCCAAATCGGGTGGACCTGTATCAAATTTCTCCTCATTACATGTAGCAATTTCGTACTGACAACTTGTGAAATCTGTCAGACAGAACGCGCGATCGAAACCGAAGCAAGCGTTATCAGACACGATGCGCGCTTTCTCCACCGGCTGCAGTTGCCTCCTATGCTGCGAACTTCCCCCTCAGCGGGACTGGAGGTAGTCAAAAAGTCACAATGGACATGCATGGCATTTCAAAAGTCAGCTTTTAAGACAAGAACCCAGTAAATTATAGTAAATTGACAATAGCTCCGGTAATCTGCGTTGCTTTCTTTTCGTCTGGATCGGGCAATTACCGGTTCGATCTTGCAAAACCACAAGCGAAGCCTTAAAACTCGACGTCGCGCCGTCAATTCGCAGAGGTAAAAAAAGAACATATTTTGAGGATTGGTTAAAACCGGTTGAATATGGGCTAAATATGGTTTAAATATGGGTTCCAAAAAAACGTTTTTTTTACTATATCAGAATCTGGTTTTAGTACGGGTTAAATATGGGCTTAGTACGGCTTAGTACGGCTTAAATATGGGTGTTTAGCATTTTTTGGGTACAGACCCTAAAATTGTCATCCGAAATGATTAAAAACTGAAAATGTTGATTGGTTTTTCGTGATTTTGTTAATGTGTTCAATACTTTTGTTCGACTGTTTGTTGGACTTTGGCAATCCAGAATCATTTTTTCCCAATGAAAAAATACAGCCATATTTCAATTTATGCTTCTAGGGGTGGTTCTTGGGAAAAAATCATCCAAGGACTCCAGATTGACTGTGATCACTAATGTTGTCCGACATGTTCCAAGAGCATCGGGCCCTTTCTTGTGAGAACTGCCAGCCAAAGCCAGCGGGGTGGAAGTATAATCAACATGAAGGTTACTGAGAGGGATAGATCCAAGGCTGGTATCAATAAAGGTGTTTGAATCGTCTAAGGGAACGAATCATGAGAAGTCATGACACCAAGCGTGAGAAAAAGTAGGCTTTTTTTCCTAGTAAAGAAAAAAAACATTTTTTCTGAGAAAAACCAGGCTTGTCTTCATAACTGACGAAAAAAACGTTTTTTTGGAAAAAGACCTACAAAATTGTGGGTTCCTTGATGCGCTAGGTATGTATATATATATTATATATAATATATATATATATTGTGAGATGCTACAAGTAATTGATATTCTGTGCTAAGTTTTGAAGGCTATCTGTCCTCTCAAAAACCAATGTCGAAGATTGGCTATTTGGCACCCTGGGTCCTGGTCGTACGGCAAACCCTTCAAAATCAACTTGCCTCACACAGCAGCGGTGAAGCGCAATGAAATACATGGAAACCCCAGCAGCATACTAATCCACCTTTGCAAACACCGAGGTCCGTGCTTTGATTTCGATCCCTTCTGAAAATACGAACATCTTTTTGGAGGAAAGAGGAAAGAGCATTGACAATGTCAGAAAGTGGTGGGACATTAGGAGCAAGACTTCACAGCCGTCAGCAATGTTGACATGAAGCAGTTTAAGAACTTCGTCAAATTGATCCGATCGAACCAAATGAAGTTGTACCAGCATCAAAAAAGAACTTTGGCGAACAGTTTCAGCATGTTTCAGCCATTTGGAGCCAATGAGTGCAGCTGAACCACTCTTCTCATGACCACAGACCTGCGTCCGCACGACGGACCGAGTTCTGGAAGCTCCGCATAAGCGGCCCAAGAAGTCACAGCCGCGGCAGTGCTTTTGGTCGTGGTGAGAGCGGCCGCCGGATTTCAGGAGCTCGACAATTCCATGGAAAGGCAAGTGCTGCAAGATTTCCTTGGAGCCAAGCTGAGATTTATCCCTCAGAGCTGCACCAGAGCTGCTTAATTAGATTTAATTAGCCTGTGCAGGGCTCTATTCGTGCTGTGGAACATCAATGGAACATCTTGAAACCATGTTGGACTGAAGAACCTGGCATTCCCTCTAGCCATTACTCTTGCTATCATATGCTATCATGGTATATTTTACTTTATGTATCTTTAGGTGTCAGGAATCCTGCAAAAGGGATCGTTTCGTGCCCAAAAGGGGTTGGTTCCAGAACACAAGCTGCTTGCTATACATCCTTATGCCACGCCCAAGAAACACCGGGCATCAGAACATGATAAACGTTGGACAAAATGTAGCCTGAGCGTCCATGCGTTGACGAGCACACATTGAACTGACAATGAGAACGAAGTGATTTTCCTTGTTGACTTTGAGTCCACGATATGCACCTTGCTGATCCTCGGCACGGTGGAAACGCTCCCCCTTCACTTCCACTGCCACGGAGACTTCTCGCAGTCCTGAGAGGTTGCAAAGAACGTCGCCTCTCCATATGATAAACCCCGTGAAGAGATGTTCAAATCAACCTGGCATGATGAATTTCCAAAAAGAGGAATGTCACATGATTTTCATCCACGTTCAGTCTTACCCACCTCATTCGCCGATCCATGGGTTGAGATTACCTACATTGAGGTCATGAATATACAGGGAGGACATGGGCAGGGTAGAATGATGTGGAATGCAACTAACAATCAGTGTCGGGTGGAGATTGACACCATGATTACCAAGCATCGACCATGTTTGCTCGCAATGTTGCCCAGGAAACTGTCGCGAGAACAAGCGTTGGGGGCTTCTGACCAGTTTCCTTCCTTGGTGCGGCACCATTTCCAAGTTTGGAATGATTTGCCGCCAATGAGAACCTTGGATCATGTCCAAAAATCATCCGAACAAATCATCCGAAAATTGAAAAATCATCACATTTCATTCTCGACCTTGGTAGGAAGCAAAACACCACCACTGGTCTTCTCTGAAAGGATGTGTGAAAATAGGGTGTCCCAAAATCCAGTGGTGCACCACGATTGTCCCAATGAAAATGACCATTTGCTGTGGGACATTTTGGGACTGCATCCTATTCTACAAACCCATCTGGATGAATCATGAACCCCAGTTTCAACTGTCTTGCCGCAGATTTCCACGTCTCGTTGCTGCGCTATTTCCACCAGAGCCTCCAGGGCCGCGCTGATCTTTTGAAGCTCCTGTAGGACTACGTCACTACCTGCCAAGATTGGAAATGCTGCAGGGCTGCAAACAGTCGCTGGTGCATTTGGTCTGTCCAATCCATCAAAAACCCATCAAATGTTATGAAAAAACAGCATCGTCATCGTCATCGTCGTCGTCGTCGTCATCGTCATCATCATCATCACCATCATCATCATCATCATGTTTTCTTATGTTTTTCTTCTTATTCTTCTTGTTCTTCTTCTTCTTCTTTTTCTTCTTCTTATGCGTCTTCTTCTTTTTCTTCTTCTTCTTCTTATGTTTCTTCTTCCTCCTTCTTCTTCTTCTTCTTTTCTTCTTCTTCTTCTTCTTCTTCTTCTTCTTCTTCTTATTCTTCTTCCTTCTTCTTCTTCTTTTCTTCTTGAATCATCATCATCATCGTCGTCATCATCATCTTCTTCTTCATCGTTTTCATCTTCATCTTCATCTTCTTCATCCTCGTAGTCATGGCTGAAATTTCAGAGATGAAACCACCAAGCAATTCTTATTGCTTATTCACGCCCAAAAGCAAAACTCAACCGAAGATATATATATATATTATATTGTTTCGTGCAAAGCAACACATGTGTGTTTCCCATGGTATCTACTAGTGAAAGGGGCTTACACCGTGGGTGATACTAACCATTCCATTCCGTTTCTACCAACTCACCTCAGCAAACTTCAACAGCTGCCGAGATAAGTGAAACATCATGGCACATCCCAGATTTTTTCAGCGACATCCCGCCTGCTCTCGATGCAATCTGGTTGATTGAACCACTCCTGGTTGGTCCTTCACCAGGTCCATCAAGATCACCAATGGTATTTTGGCAGACTTGGATCAAAGCCTGAAGGCTTTTCTGCTTGAAAGAATTTACCAACGCTACATGGGTTTGTCGGAGGTCCAAGGCATTGGGGTCTACCCTCACCATCAACGAGCAGATGTGACGTTGCTGCTCGTCTCGAAAGCCCAGCTGAGGTCCAACCTCTGTCAGGGTGGGCCAAGGCTCTTCATATCCCATGCTGGCGACGCTGTACTTCACCCTGTGATCACGGCATCTTTTGCAGAGGGCATCAGCACCACTCAAACGAGAGGTGAAGGCATGCTTGTCGGGGCACAGGAAGAAGTAGCGCCTTGCAGCATGCCACATGTTGCTGCCCTTGAAAAGGAAGTCTTAGAAAACAAACAACTCCATGATGTCCACAAGATGCTACCAACATGAAAAGCACATATTCTACACCCTTTACCAGTTTCCCCTTCTAGCCGCACGCGCTCGGATTGTCAACAAAAAGGTGATGATGCTGATGCATTAGATTAAACCTCCTGACAAGGTAAACATCCCACCCTTTCCACCCAGAACGGTGCCTAGATGACGTTTGCTCCGGTGCGTCTCCCAGGATGGCTGTTGCTTGTGCCTCTACGACCTGCAGGGCCCAGTCACAGAGCTCGCAATACCCGCGATCGAAGACCTCTTCTTCTGGGTGATTTCGGCAGTGCGGCACACCGTTTGGAGCGCTTGGGCGAAAATCTGCCCATGGGTCTGCCGGAGATGCTTCCTCTACCATTGTAGGGGAAGAGCAATGATATGCATAGCAAATAGAAGTGGACTGTAGCTACAGACTGATCTTGGAGGTTGGATGGTATGTAATGGTAAATCCTATTGGAAACACACCTGTTCAAGCCAATCGAACAATCTTCACTTATGTTTTTTCAGAGCTCAATGAGCATCTGCTGATGATCCAACAGTGTTGGCGACAGGATCCTCACAGGCTGGTTACCATTTACCATTGAGGATGGCTGTGCTTGCTCACAAGTCATTTGATACCGCATCTCCTGTGTATTATTGCGACATGTAAAATAAAACATGCATCACGTGACATTGGCATGACACAACCTTTTCCTCGCGTTCACGTCACACAACTGGGCGCTTTGGCCCAGCAAATCAATAATGGTGATCTCCCCTGGGCACATTCCCATTGCTCGAACGTTTGACATCCTCAACAAACATGGTACAGGAAAATCGCCATGTTCGATGAGAAAAGCATCCATGAATGGGTAGAAACAATGATTTTCCAGTGCGTTGCTTATTTACTGGAGAATGTTCCAATTCATCCCACCTGCACAATCTGTTGAAGCCAACAAACATCAGCTGCTCCTTCCCCAGCAATCAGAACCGGTGGGACCGGTGGGAACTGCTGGCTGCAAACTGATCATTTCGCACCTTGCAGAATCGAGAAGATTTACAGGAAATGAAATATATGAAAATGCCTGGTGAAAAATGCCTGGTGATTTTCAAATTCCCATATAATTCCCAAAAAATATGATAGATTTCCCATATTCTATGTCTGTTGAGTCTGAGTTACCCATAGAATATGCGTCTCTGTATATCCCGCTGGGTCTTGATGGGGTGTCGAGAGTTCAGACTGCTGGATTGACCCAGGGCAGTAACAAGCAGGGCTTCCCGAAATGGAGAGCCAAACCTCAAATCAAAAGTTGGTGGTCCAGTTTAATGGAGACTTTCCAAACCTACTAAGAAATTATTAGAACAGCTTGGCTTTGCAACTCTACTGCGCCAGCCATGCAAAATAACACATTCCGTGCCATGAAGATCACCACAAACTGCACCCAGCATGCGAACTAGCACTGCCACGATGTGTTGCGCACGGCACACAGTGCGCACGTTTCATCGTTCACCCCGGAGGCCTAATCCATGGCACAAAACAAGCAACACCGCCTAAAGTACTGCACGCGCCTTGCAAAATGATCAAAATGGACCTGAACATCCTGAACTTCTCCGAAATACCGTGACTTCCACATGATGGTCGGATCTCACAACGGTCGGCCGCAAATGAACAGGCGTCGAGCGAACCAGGCCCAAGCCCAGCGAAGCGAGAACCCTTCGCTACGTTGTGCAAACTGTAAAACATAGCGTCATAGCGTCAGCTTTGGGCGGACCTTCATTCGGTATACTTTGGCTCGGTGGTCCCAAATCTGGCAAACTGAGTGTCCAACACGGCCGAAAACGTTCAACATGGCAAGGCACCAACGTTTCAAAAATTTATCCAGCGGAAAAGGCTCCGAACGCTCAAACTTGCTAACATTCCTAGCTAATTGAATGGAATCAACAAAGCAGTGGAGCCTGGACACTTGGCGGCACTGAAAGGAATGCAATGGCAACCTCACAGATCACAAATCGTCTCCTTTCAGTTGCATGTTTTCTCCATGTCTCACCCACAAATGAAAAACGGATAAGAACGGGTGCCTTCATTGCCGTCTTCTCATCTTGAACTTCCCATCCTCAAAACTTTTCTCTGTGAGGCTGCCACGGACTGCCAGAATGGAGTCAATGCTCAGCTGTGACACAGCACGGATTTCTCGGCTGCCGAACCTTGGAGTTGCAAGCACAGCTGCGAAATGCTCCTTTCAAAGGTTCAATCCAATCATCAAATCATCGAATGTCATTCGAAGTCGGCAAAAAAAAACATGAACATATCCACATCTGATTCGTCGCAGCGAATAGCATGAGAAGCAGTGCTGCTTTTGTACCGAGTTTGAACTGCGAATCAGAACAAGTCAAGCGTGGTCAAATCATATAAAATCGCAATCTGAAGCGCTTGACAGGAGACCCTTCCCTTTGAACAATGTGCTTCGCAACGTCGCAATGTTACGATGCATCACCAACGACAGGCCATGGTGAAGGCAAAACAATCAAAATTCTCTCCACGTCAAGCAATGCTTTCCATGACGTCAGATAGGAATCTAGGATATTGGAAGCACCTTCCAAGAGAGATCTCTGAGTGCGAAACCAAGTTGCATCTTCAATCATGCCTAATTCACCGGCTACTTGTCAGGCTTGTCAGGTGAATGATTTCCACGATAGACTTAGGTTCATTAAGTCCAAGCAATGTGATCAACTATGATCAACTCATTCTCACTGGAAAGTGAGCCAAGGCCAGACAACTTGCTGGTGCCTTTGTTGTCTTTCATCGGATTCTCAAAGTCTAATTGCTCATGACTCACGAGCCTGAAAAGCTAATTCTACATACTGTTTCAATGTCAGTGAAGACTATGAACACAGCCAGGGGCGACGAAAAGCGCTATGATCATGTCATCTTGATCATTGCCAAAAAACCAACAAAGACGTCCTCCTCCTTGAACTGCCTGTAAACGCTTGAGCCGTTTGAGCTCACAGGATGCTTGCAGTCTTTGCTTGCCCCAGAGTCTCCTCGCACAGCTTCCTCACGCTCTCAAACTCCTTTGTCAGCTGGGAGCACTCATGTTTGAATTTAGCATCCAGCGGGTAGCTCAAATGTAACCGCTTCAAGGAATCTTCCTGCTCTTTCAAATCCTTCTTGGCCTTGTCCACCATGAAATCAAACTCTTGCGCAGCCTGCAAGTCTGGATAATCTTGAAGCACTTTCTCAAAGATTGCGGTGGAGCGGTCCCTCACATACTCGTCCACAAACGTCGTTCCATCTTCATTGCCATCATTGTAGGCATAGACGAACAATGCCGAGGCTGAGAAGATGGCGTGTATTGATACGAGAGTAATCACAGCTGGGATGCTTGCAACCATAGCCAAAGAAACCGTGGTAAAAATAGCCAAGACAGCGTAGCTACCACTTGCTGCCAGCGCCAGACCCTCTCCACCAAGGGCTTCAGAGAAGCGAGCAGACGTCAAGCTGTCGTTGGCCACCATGACTTGGATGCAGCTCTGAATGGACTTTTCAACTTCCTGTAGTTTGCTCCAGCCCACCCAACGATTGCGATATGGCACAGCCTTCAAAATTGCCTTGAAATGCGCATCCCGCTTTTCCTCAAGAGTTTTCCGAATCTCTGCAGCTCGCAATTTCACAGACTGGTCTTGATCTGCTTCTAATCCTTCCAAAGCTTTTTTGGCCTCGCACAGGCGATGCTTGACCTCATCACACAGACGACGCTCGTCCTCAGCCTCCACAACATGGAAGAGATTCATGACATTCTCAAGACTCGGCAAACACTCAATGAGGCGTCTGCATTTGAGCTGCGCGAGAGCAAAATGGACATCGGCCTCTACCTTCTGCCAATTTCCCAGCGCTGTCTCATTCTTCCTCTTGTCTTTCATGGACAAATCGAAAACTGCAGGAGTGCAGTAATTGCTGGCTTCTTCGGTGATGTCAATCAGCAGCTCAGCATAATCTGGAGCTTCCTCATCTGAGATGGCTCCGTCTCCGCCTCCGGTGTCACACTTGTTCACTAAGAGGAGCAGAGACTGCGACAGCTTCATCCAGGGCGACTTCATCAACTTCTGAAGAAACTGACGGTCCGGGTTGCCGATTTTCTTCTTCACGTCGATTACATACAAGAGCACCACCGAAGATGCGGCATGGCATTGCATGTACTCATCAAGTCTCTCCAGGTATTCCTGCTCTTGATCCAAGCCAGGCAAGTCAACCAGAATGACACCTGGTTTCAGCAAAGGGCTTGGATGTTTGACCTGCAAAGGCTCTTGCAGGCGCTCTTGAAACTCTTCTCTTCTCTTGCGCACCATCTCTTTGGGGACAGGGGTACCAGGAGAAGAAGCATCATAGTGCGCTTCACAAATGCGAGAGGTCATACATGCGGGCGCAGTGGGCCAGAACCTTTCACAGTCCAACAAGGCATTTGCGATCGTACTCTTACCCACATTGCCGCTGCCAGCCACGATGAGCCGGTCCTTCTGGTCAAGGCTTGTACAAATGTCTTGCAGCTGAGGACAAGCCTCCTTGAAGCATGTGATCTGGCACTCTTGACATTTGGCCCTTGCCTTTTTCACAAAATCTCGCAGGTTCTGGATGCAACCAGCCGAAGCAGACAAAAGTGCCAACCCTTCTCCTCGGACCTGGGAGCTGTCACCCACAAGAGTTGCCATGGCTTGACACTTGGCAGGCAAGTCTGTTCTGTTAGGGCTTGAGGTGCACATCAAATTGAACATGTGTTCCTCACAGTCTCTGTTTTAAAAAACAAGCAGCTACACCACAGTTACAGCCTGCTGTTAACGTCACACCTCCCCAGGAATGGGCCTCGACGCTGAATTCCATATCCTAAGCTTTGAGCGACCGAGACAAGAGCCGTCCAAAATCAAGCGTCAAGCGGCCGCTTTTCTAAAATTGTGATTGCCAAAACCCTTCGTGAACCAATGCTGCCATGACCTACCAAAATGTCTTTAAGGATTAGTGCATCAAGATTGAACAGTGTAGGTCAGGCTGTGACAGTTTGAGGTAGGGCTGAAGATTCTTAGGGATCACAATTGCATGACCACATACCCCTCTGCTGCAGGTCTGGTCAGCTGCATAACTGGAATGAGTGGCTCCACTGGCTCTCAATCATGTGGTGGCTCTACATTTAAAAGTGAAATGTGGGTTCATACTTCAGGGGGATCATACTCAGAAATCACTGTATTTGGACCAGGAAAGCGGCAGAAAAAATAAAAAGCCAGGAGAAATCAACATAAATTCAACATTGATCATTTCGGAAACCATCATTGTTTGACTGACTTTATGGAGTCTACAGTCCACACAACCCAGGTCGCAGCTGGTTCAGCTAGGCCACCCCAAGCGCAAAGGAAGGCATGACTCCGACCAAGACAAGAAACAACGTCAACACCTTTCACATCCCACTGGAACACAAGGACATGCAAAATTGGAGACAGAAAATCATGAAAATAGATGAAAATCGTAGAAAACTATCAAGACATCAAAAAAGAATCCAATGTCCTAGTCCTACCAGCCTTCCTTTCATTTGTTTCGAATCAAGGTTGAACTCTTGCGCTGGAGGCAGCTGGATCAAGGTTGAAACTCCATCGAAGATGCCCAAACCACCTGGATGCAAATGAGAATATGATACCCAAAATTGATTCGTTCACTGCAAACGTGGAACATGAAAACAACATGCTGTTTGCCGACTTCTGGACAAAGGCATAGCGTTCCAAGATCAAGCAAGTGATTAACCTGGAACCATCCAGAAAAATATGGTTTCTCGTATCCATGAAAAACACATGATCTGCATGCAACGAAGGGTTGCGCGACATCAAAATATGACTTCAAGGATGACTGCATCAACACGCACCAACGTATCAGCATGAATCATGAAAAAGTCTACGTCATTCTGTGACAGTGCTCGACGGTAGAGACCGGTACCGCTCAAGTTTGCTGACAGAGATCAAAGTGGTGCGAGTAAGGCGTGCCCAGGTTTGTCCCATCATGTGTCAGAAAATCTTGAAACAGGTTAAGACAGAACGATTTGCCTACAGGCAATCCATTGAAAATAACGACTGGTGCGCTTCCCAAAATCAATCCAAAAATTATCAAAATCCCACACGGCACGAATGGGAAAACGTGTTGTTTCCATCCTTGAAGAATTCCATTTTGGGGAGAGTTGTTTGCCAAAGCTGCCTTTCATTTCACAGATAGCAAATGATCTTGTTCATTTCAATTTTAGGAAATCATTGTTTTCTGTTTTGGCTTTTGACTCTGACACGTCGCATGTTGATGCTTTGTGTTTTGCTTGCTTCCCAAACTTGCGTTTCCATGCTGTCACAATAGCCTTTTTTAGTTGCCGGCCATCCCGGCCACGGCCCGGCCACGGCCACGGCCACCCGGCCACCCGGCCAACCCGGCCAACCCGGCCACCCGGCCACCCGGCCACGGCCACGGCCACCCGGCCACGGCCACCGGCCACCCGGCCACCCGGCCACCCGGCCACCCGGCCACCCGGCCACCCGGCCACGGCCACACGGCACACGGCCACACGGCCACACGGCCACACGGCCACCCGGCCACCCGGCCACCCGGCCACCCGGCCACCCGGCCACGGCCACACGGCCACACGGCCACACGGCCACACGGCCACACGGCCACAATTTATTTCGACAGCCTTTCCCCACATGCCCGAATTCAAACGGCTGTATTGATCCAGCCAGGACAAACATAGCCGAACACATCATGCCGTGTGCTTGGTGCAGTTGAAGCAGCTCTTGCTATGGAGGCGGGTTGACTCAACTACGTGATTGTGTATATGTGCTGATCGCAACATAGCACGTAAGCATCTGACGTAGATAAAATAAGTAGATAAATGGATAGGTAAGATAGATACGATAGATTAGATAGGTAGATAGATAGATAGAAAGATAGAAAGATAGAAAGATAGATAGATAGAGAGGACAGATAAGATAGATAAGATTAGATAGGTATACTGAATAAGTATGGCCTAGTTTGTCCCCTCATGAATCTGTTGAAATGAGCTCAGAAACCAAGTCACACTTCGACCAAAGCATGTTTCACCATGCTTCATACCTGTTGCTGGTTGAACTTGTTCAATCGTGGTGAACTATGGTTAGCCACATTCAATCATGGATACTGATGGTTAATAATAATGGTTGACAATGGTTCGTGATGGCTTTAGGTGATGGTTTTCGTGTTGAAGACATTGCTGCTGAACCATTCTCGACTTCCAGCTGCTTTGTGCTGGACCCCGCTGCTGCCAATGGCTTCGGATCAGGACCATGATCAGTTGAGCTCAACTTGATGCTTCGGTAAACTAAAATCTATCATGATCATTCACCATGGTGACCCATCATCATTGACAGCTGCCATGTTCATAACTATCAGTCCTCACAGTTGTCACAGCACCGCTGCTCTTCGTTTTCGAGCACCGCCCGCAGACAGCCCGCCGCGCGTTGACCGCTCGCCATTCGTTCGTCGTTTCGGGGGCCTCCATGTTCGGCCTGGGACAACATCGCCCTTGGCGACCCGATCGTGATAGCCATCATCAACCAGCCGTTGGCCAGGTGTCAACCAGTTGTCAACCACGTTTCGAGAAACCAGCGATCAAATGGAAGATCATGGTTGGTTTCTCATATATCAAATGGCCAGTCAATCATTAGTGAACCCCCAATTCATCCCCAACCATAGTATGTTTGATCAATGGGTGATTCTAGGCGTCCCCCAAACTGAGAAACTGCCATATACTGTGTAGCAATCCCTGATCATCCAACAATTATCTTTGAATACAATTGTAATCATCTTTTGATCATCTATATTATCATTTTAGATCACTATCATTATCTGCAAACCCAAAAAAAATCCAGCCATTTGAGCCCCTCACCTGATCCTCCAGCACTCTCCGCCTCGGCTTCGACAAGTTTCCAGTGACCTGCGCAGGGTGAGCACCCACGGGAAGGGGCGTTCTTGATGGTCTTATAGGGGATTTTGAAGGTTTATACTAGGGGATGGTCACCAACAATAATGGTTAAACAGCTATATGGTGTTCACAGTGTGTTCACATGATAAGTTCGTTTGTCCCAAAATATCCCAAGTTACTGGTGGGAGTAGTAAGAATGGCCACGAACAGCTGGATGGTGATTATAGGTACGACCATGGACATAGGACAAACCCAAGTTGTCTAAGAGGTCTCTATGCATCACTTCGGCTTGAGTTTGTTGGTAGATCTTTGTCTGTTCTCAAACTATGGAGCTTACTACTATACATGGTTTGTATTGGATGATTTGGGGGGTTCCTTTTGTTGAGAAACACCAATCCCTCGAAACTTCTTCGAAAATTCTTTCGTTTCTTGTTACGTTCTACCTGTGGTGCAGCGGCGCCCTTTTTCTTGGCTGACGTCCACACAAGCCAGAACTATCTCTCACCAGACTTTCGTTGCACATGATGTTCTTGGGGGTTGGGGTGGGGTGAAGAGGGGCGATAGCGTCAGCTAAAACGTCTTCCCAGCAGTCAGCGACTCTGTTTTAGACTCCAGGCCAAGAGCCAGTCAGTGCTGCGCAGGTAAATGCTACAACTTTGCGGCGTACGTGCTCTGTACTCATGCTATATATGCCCTTAGGCCAGTACGCCAGAAACAAAAACATTGGTGGGGTGCTTGGGGTGGGGGTGGGATGTTAACGTTCGCTTCCACGTCACGTTCATGTTGATGCTATGGTGTGCAGGGGTTGGTCTTGGCGTGGGGTGTTAACGGTTAACGTTCGCTTGCATGATGTTTTGGAGCGGTTGGTCTTGCACGTCATGTTGATCAGTTAGCGGCTCGTCGATTGCTTTGCAAGCCTGGCTTGCTCACCGTGCTTGAAAGCATGGCGAACTATCGCAGGGCCAGGGTGAATTCTTTAGGACATTCGCCGGCTGGATTTGTAGAGTTGTCAGACGATTGCGAATGGCTCTACGAGTGACTGGACGAAAGGCGGCCAAAAAAACCTTTTAGACGACACAAAGGCATGGGAAATATCATTGACTAACCTTGAAAATGATGATTTCAACGAACTATGTTCTCACTGAAGTGGACAAAAGACTGCCAAAAACACTTTGAAACGACCCAAAAACATGGGAAATACCATTGACTAAAGTTGAACATGATGATTTCGCTGTGGCCCCAACGACCTATGTTCTCACAGTGGCCCGTGAAGATTTCGTCCAGAATTTTCAAAAATTAAAGGACCGGATAACCCCACATGTTACCAACTTCTTTAGACTTAGACTGATCATAGAAAAGCAAGAAGGGAAGAGGAAGCATAAGAGTGATGGAGCGGTGATGGTGGGTGAGTTTGTGTGTATGTATGTATGTTCATGTACAGTGAGTGAGTGAGGGTGTGAGTGAGTGATGTGAGTGTGGTGTGTGTGAGTGAGTGAAGTGAGTGAAGTGAGTGAAGTGAAGTGAAGTGAAGTGAAGTGAAGTGCAGTGCAGTGCAGTGCAGTGCAGTGGAGTGGAGTGGAGTGGAGTGGAGTGGAGTGGAGTGGAGTGGAGTGGAGTGGAGTGGAGTGAAGTGAAGTGAAGTGAAGTGAAGTGAGTGAGTGAGTGAGTGGGTGAGTGAGGGAGGGAGGGAGGGAGTGAGTGTGTGTGTGTGTGAGTGAGTGAGTGAGTGAGTGAGAGTGAGTGAGTGAGTGAGTGTGAGTGAGAGAGTGAGTGAGTGAGTGTGAGTGTGAGTGAGTGAGTGAGTGAGTGAGTGAGTGAGTGAGTGAGTGAGTGAGTGAGTGACTGCCACGCCTGCCACGCAAAAGAGGCGGAGCCCGAGGGACGCCAGGGTGTACATCCGACCCCTTGGCAGTGCACATTGTCCCACGCCTGCCACGCAAAGGGACGCCAGGGCGTACATCCGACCCCTTGGCAGTGCACATTGTCCCACGCCTGCCACGCAAAAGAGGCGGAGCCCGAGGGACGCCAGGGCGTACATCCGGCCCCTTGGCAGTGCACATTGTCCCACGGCTGCCACGCAAAAGAGGCGGAGCCCGAGGGACGCCAGGGCGTACATCCGGCCCCTTGGAAGCAAAAGAGGCGGAGCCCAAGGGACGCCAGGGCGTACATCCGACCCCTTGGCAGTGCACATTGTCCCGCGCCTGCCACGCAAAAGAGGCGGAGCCCGAGGGACGCCAGCGCGTACATCCGACCTCTTTGGCAATGCACATTGTCCCACGCCTGCCACGCAAATGAGACGGAGCCCGAGGGACGCCAGGGCGTACATGTGGCCCCTTGGCAGTGCACATTGTCCCACGCCTGCCACGCAAAAGAGGCGGAGCCCGAGGGACGCCAGGGCGTACATCCGGCCCCTTGGCAGTGCACATTGTCCCACGGCTGCCACGCAAAAGAGGCGGAGCCCGAGGGACGCCAGGGCATACATCCGACCCCTTGGCAGTGCACATTGTCCCACGCCTGCCACGCAAAAGAGACGCCAGGGCGTACATCCGACCCCTTGGCAGTGCACATTGTCCCACGCCTGCCACGCAAAAGAGGTGAGTGAGTGAGTGAGTGAGTGAGCGAGTGAGTGAGTGAGTGAGTGTGAGTGAGTGAGTGAGTGAGTGTGAGTGAGAGAGTGAGTGAGTGAGTGTGAGTGTGAGTGAGTGAGTGAGTGAGTGAGTGTGTGTGTGTGTATCATCTGAACAGATGTAAAACTTCTGATTGGTTTTCACTAATTTGCAGGGGGACTGGAGCCGATTTGCCTATCCAGTCCAACGAAGCTATGGCATTTCGGTGGATGAGTGGTCTGATCAACCACTTGTACCTGCAAAACTCAGTTTGAACTGTTGACCAAGCTGTTACACTGTGTTGTTTCGACTCTACACGGTTGCCACAATCTGTATTGCATGCATCAGAACCTTCCTCAGATTTTCGCCGAAACCATATCGCCGACAGTATTATGTTTTTTGACTTATTTTCGCCGAGATCCTGTCGCCGACGAACTATGGGTTATTTTGGGAAACAATCGCCGAAACATTATTTTGGATTTCAACATGCTGGTCAAAACTCTATGGAATCTGGTTATGACTACGTTTGACAATTTCGGATGCCCTACATCGTTTGCGAGAAGTACCTCATGTGGCTCTTTTATTCATCTAATAATCTAGGCTGGTTTGCATGTTTCAGGATTCAGTTCCTGCCGGATCATATAATGATCCATTCTTGTCTAGTGTGATTTCCATGGTGGCTCCGACATGGTGCCATGGAGCCAATTGAGGCAACCCTTTTCAGGGTGAGTGATGACTGTCCGGACTACCGAATTTACGAATTTTAAGTTGGTAATTCATCTAAGTAAACTGCAACAGCCGGCCATACTGTTTTTCCAGCCTTTTGAGTCTGTCCCGCTGATCTTGCGGTCCCAGGGATTCCTCGCCGATGCGTTTCTTCAACTGTGCAGCCGTTCTGAATTGCCAGAAACCTCCGTCTTTGCAGCAACTTTTGCAGCGTCATATTGCATTATCTCATGACCTATGATCAGGCAGGCACACGACTTTCAGGTGTGGTATTCTTTCCTTTTGGTTCTCTGGTGAGGTGAAACATATTGTGCATCTAATTCGTTGGAACTTGAAAGCTGTTTTATGCCATTGCGGCACGACTTGACCACGGTCCCGGTGCAGGGAATAATCGCACGATTTTGTAGGCAGTTAGGGACTGAATCCTGTATGTGAAACTTTTTACAATTGTCCACCTTTGTTTTGACCTACTGAAGCGATGCATCCGTGGAACACTCCAACATCATGGCCTGCTCCACCACAGCCTTCGAACCCATCTTCGACGTGGCCGCAATCGACACCTAATGCACATTTATTTGGACATCCCTCGGCTTTGCATCCTACATGGTCATCCTCCGCTTCGCTCATGCCGTCTACATCCGCCCCAACATCGTTGCCGTTCACCTCATTGACTTCGGCTCCTCATGCAGTACCAGGTCCACAACTAGTACCCACCATGCCTTCACCTTTGGCTCCTGAACCAACTATGGTACACACCGCTCCGTCGACTTTTCCATCTCCTCTGGCACCTCCCGCTCCACCCGCGTGGCCTTCCACTTCGGCTCCATCCCCTACATCGACTACACCACCTACATCGACTATGACACCGACTCCTTTGCCCAGTTCTCCATACCCACCTCACCACATTCAACCTCCATTACAGATGGACGCATCGACGATCCCTCCAAATGAGCCTTCACCACGGCCCCCAGCAGTCAAAGCAACTCCCAGGCATCGCTCTGACAAAAGACCGGATCGACCGCGCAGACCAGCTCCGAAAACCCCTCCTCACGCTACACCATCGACACCTAAGACAGCACCGACTTCATCCGTGCCACCTGAACTTGCATCCCTGGGTTCCACCGCACAACAACTGGCCGAATCTGTTCGACTTATCCAAGCTCAGCAACTATTAATCATGGACTCTCAACGGGCACAAGAACAACGTCAACTCCTTCTTCAACAAGATGAACATCCACCGAATCCTACACCACAGATACCACCACCTACACCTACACCACCATTGATCGCCACGCCTCCACCTGCACCAAAGGCCAGACCCACCGAACCGGACGTTCAGGACCATCGCATTGTCCCAGCTCCAACCATCGCTCCTCCTCACCAACCACAAGGTCCACCACCACCAACACGCCGACCACGATCCCGAACTCCAAGATCACGTTCCCATCGACCTTCTGTACATTCTCATCGCCATCGCCATTCTCCTCCACGTACAGAACGACCTCGTTCTCCTCTCCCTCGTCATCGCTCATCTACGAAACCCGACAAGAGCCGCAGAACACCATCTCCATACAGACGACGCTCACCACCACGACGCCGCTCTCCTGTGGTCCCTCGACGTCACCGCTCCCATCCACGCCCACGCTCCGCGACACCACGTCACCGATCCCGAGGCCGTGAAGTCATACTTCGACCTGCTGCAAACCCATCCAATCCGAACTACATTCCTACTCCTGATGCTGATGACACCTGGGGCACATGGAACGAAAGCCACTACAACGACGCCTACGACCACCACACTGCTCGACCCAATTCTCCTACTGATCCACCACCATCGGAACCACCCACCAACCCACCAACCCACACTTCAGCACCACTCGGCGCGGTGTCCTTCCGAGTTCCGGACGGCGACAGTGAAAATTCTGAAGTTGCTGATACCATTTCGCTCACCAAGTTTGACACGAATGACATCGACCTCGATGAAATGGTGGCGGCGGCCAATGACCCCCATAGAGTTCGATGCCTGACCGAGCTTGGCCCCGATCATGTTGTTCCTCTACGCCAATCATTGACCCCGGCTATCTTGCAGCTCTTCAACCAGTTTGTGGACGCGATGTTCGAACAGTTGGCTAAACCATACCGCACCGTCAACAACCATCGTATTTGGATCAAAGCCAGCCAAGCCACCGTCAGGAATATTGCCAGGGCCTTTGCACAATCCGACTTACTGGACATCGAACTTGCAAAGCAAACACAAGCCTTCTATATTGAGCCAGAGAACTTGCTGACCATCACGGTTCCCACAGGATTGAAGAAGAAACCAATCTACCGTGGCGAACACATGGGCACCTACCTGATCTACCACAAGACAAGTTGGGAATCAGTTGCCAAAATTCTTGCTGAAGACTGCATCCGCCCGGCAACTTGGACAAAAAACGAAGCCGGTATACCGACCCAATACCCGTGTTACGGGTTCTTCGGAATGTCC
Organism: Cladocopium goreaui; assembly: GCA_947184155.2. NCBI lineage: Eukaryota > Dinophyceae > Suessiales > Symbiodiniaceae > Cladocopium > Cladocopium goreaui. The sequence goes on along the minus strand of CAMXCT020006566.1, from coordinate 51,836 downwards.
TCTGAGATCGCAGACACCGACAACCTACCCGGCTATGCTGTCAGGATCTGTACCTCTCAGCTCTACAAAATAGGCAAAGGACAAAACCCATCAGGCCTGCTGGCCATATGCCGCTCACCCAAATGCATCCGTGCCCTAGCTGGAGGAAATGACCAAATCCAACGCTTGTGCAACCTTGCGGGCATCGCCAAGGGCAAAGACAATGCAACGGCTATGAACTCAAGCGCTGCATCTATATGCTACGTCGCCTCCACTCACCAGGTTTTCCCGGGCTTGATCACACACCAGACTGCGGAGACCAATGCACCTTCGGAACCTCCTGATGATTCTGCACGTCCAGTACGACCTGACCCTTCTGCCGACGCCCCAGAACCTTCGGAGCCGCCCCCGGACGACTCTCACAATACACCGAGCCACCGCGAGACCGCTACCTCTGGCTCCCGGGACTATGCTCGCCGATCTTGGCATGACAATGTTGCTTGGGACAATTCCACCTACAACCGCCGAGATCGCCGATCCTCATACTATGACGACCATTCTCGCGACCAGCACCATGAAGGCCGACCTCGTTCTCGACATTCGACCCACCACTCCAAATCTCGTTGGTGAATTCTTTACCCTTGAGGAGTACCAGAACAAGTATCGACTATTCTACGTCGGCGATCCAGTGAGCCTAGTGGCCCTGCCCGATTATTTTGGAGTAACAATGCTTCTCCCGACATTCGGTACTGCTGCCACTTCTTCCTCAAAAGGTTTGTGACTCGCTGCATGCTCATATTGTGGATCCTTGCGCAAGATTCGTTTTCACCTTATGTTTCACACACTGGAACCTCGTATTATGTTTCACTTTTTCATTCGCACACTATTCTTGTCTCACCCTGACATTTCTCGCAGCTTTCATTCGGCAGTTCGAGCGCATTTTGACCTATTGTCTCGTGACCCTCTCTACATCATGGCGTCCCAGGACCTGATCTCCCAATACAGCGCGGATATGAATGGAATTCCTCCTTCCCAGCCGGATCGCTCGCGCACACCACCTCGTCATCCACATGGTTGGCACCAAGCAGTACCGGCGTTCCGTGGCCCGATGCACTATGCCATGACGACCCATCGACCCTTTTGGAACCCATCCGGAATACCGCCTCCGCCGCCTACGTCTCCATCGTTCCCAACACGCCCACCATGGACTTCGCCTACGGCACCTTTTCCGCCCACGCCGCCTCCGAGCTCACAGACACCCCCCAACAACGCCAATTTTGCACCTCAACGTCACCCTTTTACACCGAGATCACCGAGACCTATGTCATCCCCAGGAGCAAGTTCCTCTGTCAACGAAGGATATACATGCAGACCAATTGAAATCCCACCAGTTGAGAATTGGAAACCTGATGTCGACTTCCACGACTCCAACAAGATCAATGGTTTGGACTTCCCTTCTAGAATCCGACAGAGCAGATTTTCAAGCTACAAGGACATTGAAGGGATGGATCCTTTACAAGTCCCACTCTGGAAGTTCTTGTACCAGGGCTTACACAATACTTGGCTTCGCCGAGTTGCATACGGAAGAGAAACCTTCGTCCTTCCTTTTGACAACATAGGCACTACAGTATTTGTGGCCGAATTGGTATCACAACTACGCACTCGCAATGTAGACTTGGACAAACTTGCTACATTCCGAGCTCGCTCAGCAGGCCAATGTCTCAACCAAAAGGAGGCCACCCAAAACATGGCCAAAGATGTTGCTCAACTTCTCCAATCTTGGCTCCCGACTCAACCTTCTGCTGACGTGGCCAGCCAACAACGCATTCTTGAACTGGAGGCAGAACTGGCCAAGGTCAAATCGGCCGCTACTACCTCACCAGCTACTGCACCTCCGGGCTCCACTCCAGCCATGACACCGATTGGACGTGCACTTCAAGGACAACCTGCCGCGTCTACGACCTTTGAACCCTCAACTCTGCTTATTTCTCCGGGCTCCGTGAACACTTGGCTCGTTGACAACCAACCCACATCATTGTCGGACACTCAATACACCAAGTGGTTGAAAGCCTTGAAGCTACCACAGCCCAAACAGGACATCCTGGAGAAGAACTTGGAAAAGGTCAATGAATGGTGGCAAAACCAACCCGATGATGCTTCGAAAACTATCCAACGCGCAAGCGTGGCTATGGGTATCGACCCTTGCAAACACAAGGGGGCCTCCACGGATGAAGTAGTCCTCAAGGTCATGACGGTGGCGTTATTGATGCAATCCTGACTAGCAGCATATTTGAAAGCACCTGGCTCAAAAGCAGCCAACATTATGCGAACTTTGGCCGTGGCTCATTCCTGTATTCTTGTTCTCGCACTATTGACTCCTTTCACGTTGTCCCCTTCTGTTGATGTCTTTTTTGCTTTTCGGATGCTTCAAACAGTATTGATGGGCCAATATGTGTTATTACATCCACGGGCCAATCCGAAACTCCAAGCCTTGCTAAAAGGCACTCCGATGCAGAGTATTTTCTTTTGCAGATCCGGGGATGACTTGTCTGTCGCCCTCCAATGTTTCAAGCATCCCCAGGCGGTGTATATTCGTTTCTGCCACATTGCGAATTTTCAACCTAAGTTTTACATTGGCTCCACGTCTTCTTTTGTTTTAGACCGCGAACACTCTCGCTATCGGAAATTTCTGCAAGTGCAACAACATAAATTCGTGCTGGCCGAAGTAGCCTTACGGTTTTGGTGTAGATTTGACAATTTCTGGATGTGGTCTGTTTTCCCGATCTACACTAATAAATCCAACTTTTGGGCCTTGGAACAGGCCTTAATTCAACTGTGGCAACCTCGATTGAACACTCCGTTCATTTACCAGTTTTTCAACTGCCGAAAGGGACTCATTGCACGTACCAAATTTTCTGCCTCTCGGCAATTTGGAGCATTCTCCTTGTGGCGGAAGCTTCGTTGGCGATCTACACCCCATCATGTTCGACACGCTCTTCACAGTCCTCTCTTCCATCGACGAGTACAACTCTGGGAGATTATCCAGGATTTGGGCAGTAACTCCGTTCGACGCTTCCACATGGAGAAGAAATTACGATCCAACGAAATTGGAGTTCAAGGCTGCTATTTTATTCGACGTCTTGCCAACAACCTCGGAGAACCCCAAAGGTCGTACGCCGTCAATGCCGTTGACCGAGCCTTGACCTTCTGGAAAGCCAAACGAGTCAAAAAACCGGTTCCTCTTCGTGCGCCTTGGCTACTATGCCCCAATTGGACTCGGGATCTTCGACGCCTACTCACCTCCCACGTTCATCAAACCCGACACTACAACACCACATTGCAGACTCCTTCCACGGCGATTGTCTTCACAAAGTTCCCCTCGGTGATGGATAGCTTGTGCAATCACAAAGAAGCCGCTACCCAATGGGCTGACGGCGAAACCCCAAAGTGTGCCTGTGATGCCTTGCGACCTCATGCTCTTCGTGGTCTCCCACCCGATCAACACCTGGTCCTCGACGGCGACAACCTACATTTTGATGATGGCCCACACGCATCCATTGCGACTGGTTCGCTTCAAAACAAAATCTTCCCACCTTCCAAAGAAATCCAGACATCGCTTCGCCTGGCTTTGCGGACATGGACTACCCGACACTCACTCCCTTCCTTACAAAAGTCTCATATTGATGAGCTTTGGCATCGTTCTATTCAATCCCACTACCACACACTCAACAACCACATCACTCACAAAGACATCGGCCGTTTCAAACGTCTTTTTCCAGAAGCCGTCTTCCACAACGAGGACAAGCGAGCTACATCCCTACGAATCTACTGCCCCGTGCTCTACTTCCAGTGCCTCACTACCACCTTTGCCGACCCGTTGGTATTTCGCAAATTGGAGCAAAGCCCGAGTGACATCATCGAGCGGACCATCGCCGAGATCAATCGCCATTTTGGCAAAGCATACCCATGGGCACTTGGTGCTGGACGAGATCTGCCGAACGCCTATGTTCTACCCAAAAGGAAAAAACAGTTCAAGGCGGGACGACCTATTGTCAGCTTCTTCACGGCACCTTTCCGACCTATGTTGAACTGCACTGCCAAGCTGATTTACAACCTTCTACCTAAAGCGTTTCCCCACAACCTGGCCAGGGGTGATGTATTCGATCTCATCAAGCTCCTGAAGGATACTGACTTTGATTCGCTCCCCACTCCACGAATACACAACCAAGATCTTGCGGGCTTTTTCACAAGCATTGACACGGACCGCTTCATCGCGAGCTGGCGACTGACCCTGCAGTTCCTCTCGCCCCTCATGAATACCGACCCCGATGAGATCATCTCCGTGAAGGCAACTCCGGGCAACAACACAGGGGACGTAGTAAAAGGCCGCACATGCCGTACACTCAATGTGACCAGGAAGATCTTCATTCGGGACATTGAACGCATCATCCTCATGTCTTTGAAGATGACTCAATTCTCCATCGGCACTACGGTTTTTGAACAAATCCGAGGATCCCCTATGGGCTCCCCACTGAGTCCAGCTTTGTGCATGATGGTTGTCGCACTGTCTGAAGAAATCTGGTACAAAACCTACCGCACCACCCTTAGCAACATGGATCTTACAGCTCGCCTCCTTCGCTATGTGGACAACAGATTGTGCTTATCGGACCCCAGCTGGGACTACGAAATTTGCTTCGCCAACTTCCTCCACCCGGAGTTCTACGGCCATCCTATCATTTTGGAAACTGAACCGGACCAGGAGTTCTTGGGCTTTTGCATCGAGTTCGAGCCTTTTGCCCTCCGCTACAGCCCTCCACGCGACTTCAACCAGGTCATGGCGCCATTCTCCGCATCACCTTTGGCCGTCCAACTTTCAGGCTTTGTTTCACGATTATTTCTGGTCGCCAAATGTGCGCACCCTACACATGAACGGACACGAGGTTTTGCCGCATTGCATCGTTTGTACAGATCAGCCGGTTTCGCCGAGTCCGATCTCTTCGCTGCTGCCAAGCCGATTCGTCAATATTTGCACGTTTCCTTATTGTGGTAAAATCCTGAACTGTCTTGCCGCTGACGCTTACGTTTCACTGCTCACACCTTGCTGAAAGTCTAACCCCTTTGGACCTTATTTGCATCTATTTGATCACGGAACAGTGCTTTTCTAGCAGGCTTACCCTCAAACTTGGCTCCATTTACCTGTTGGCCCACACTCGACGCATTGTCATGGCTTCCTCGTCTCCTACGACGTCAATTCCGATCCAAGAACCAGTGTTTCTTCAGTTTCTTCATGATGTTCACCATGCTTACCTTCTACTACATCGAGCAATGGCGCTACTACCACCCACACTCATTCCCAACATTGAACCTACTCCTCTTCCCAGTACCGACGTATGGAATCAACCTGATGGCCTACGACCACACTATTCGGACCAGACCAATGCCTTCATTGACAATGCCCCCATCCCATCGCCGGATCTGGAAGAAGAAGAGACACTTATGGATGAACTGGTGGAAACCCATCTCCCTGAGCCGCACCAACATGTTGCTGCTCCGCCTCCTGATGTTTTACCTGCACCTTCGAAGCTTTCTACTAGAACACCATCACCGCCAAGTCGCAAACAGAAAGCCAAATCCGCTCCAAAGGCTCCTGCCAAGCGTCGTCGCCGCCGTGACCAATCCCGATCCCGCTCCTCGAGCCCATTGTCACTCTGGACCTCTGAAGACAAACAGAAACTACGCACTCTGAAGGTTGACGAGAAATCTCGATTTTCATGGAAGGTGATCTCGACCAAGATGGGCAAGTCTGAAGAAGATGTTCGCTCTATGTGGAATAAGATCAAAGACCAACTTGGCTGACCATTGACATATGCGAATCACAAGAAAAAGGTACGTTGCGGTACGGTATTACTGTTTCACCAACCCGTTGGCCTTCATTTTGGGGATCTTCTTCTTGTTTATTTTCAGAACCATGGGCGCTGTTGTCCCATTGAATTCTGACACGTCGTATCACACAACCCGCCAGCCATTTATTATGTCTCTCCGCGTTCACCTGGACCGCTATTGCCAACAGAGAGCTATGTCCAACGAGAGGATCTCACCTACACGACGCTCACGCTCTCCAACCAGGACGTCATCTTCCGCTATGGGCTCTACGTCATTTCGGCACCCACCAAACCGGTCTTCGCCTCCGACACCTCACCGACCGGTTATTTTCCAGTTGGACCTGAAGCCGATGCAACAACTGGCCGTACGCAACCCTTATTACAACATCTTGACCCCCACGGTCGCGGGCAACCTTCCTACGGCCACCTATGACAGCTTGTTCCAGACGTTCAAGGTGATCTACCCGGACTATGCTCGCAGTCATTTCGTTTCAGACCTCAAAACCGTAGTCACCGACACACTGCTACAACGCTGGTCCATACACCTACCAGCGTCGGAGTTCTACATGATGATTGACACCGATCAAGGAGCTCAGATGCTTGACGACCTTCCTCACTCTCTTCTGGATGTTTTGAATTGGTTCTACCCGAGATGGAAAACTCATCAACATCTCGATGCCTTCACGACCCGCGAGTGTTCTCCGTTGCTGCTGACACCACATCCAGATGCACAAGACACTGGCTTTGCTGTACATGTTCAAGTGATTCCCCGTGGACATCCATTCGTCACGGCCACCCGATACACTAAAGCCGCTGAGTGATTAGCCGTCTTGATGGATCTTGACACGGCTCATGTCTATGAGGAAAAAGACCAACATTCGTTGTGATGTCCACCACCCCGGTTCTGAATTTCCCTTGTGTCATCCTTTTCTCGGTTTCCATTGGGTGATATTCGTTATTTATTCCTTCATCATTGACCTTCCCCACGTCTGACTCAGTATGGCCTTTTGGCTTCAGTTGAGTATTTCCCACTATCATATTCTTTTGATCGTACATGATGACCTCCAACACGGATGATCCTGCTCGATTGGTCTCGCACGGTTCACCACCTACATCCATACATGGCCTTGCCTCACACTTGCCACCGGACGATCCTACCTCGGCATCCTATATTCCTCGTGCAGCGAGAATGATTCCGACCTCTACCACTGTCCACTCCGTCTTCATCAAGAAGCTGAGCTACCCTTTGTCTAACCGTTCAGATGAACTTTGGATCGTGGAAAGGACACTTGATGGTCTTGAAACGTGGAAACCAGTGGAAACATTCCTGGAGAACATGCACCTCACCAACGACCAGGCAACCTTGCGTACTACAGCCAATCATTGGCGCAGATACTATGACGTACCAATTCAACCATCATCCTCCTCCCCTACGGCAACTACTGTTCCCGTTTTACCACACCCTGAACACTCCAACGTCCATGTCTCACAGCCGTACGAAGCGATACCGGACCACCTCCATATTTTACAGTCATGCTGGGGACGCTCTGCCCAACACCATTCTCAAGGAACCACTACCTCTTTATATTGGCCACCTTGGCGGTCTACACCACCGTCTTCCCCACCGGCAACACTACAACGTACTGTATATCTCACTCGCCCCGCTGTCCCTCCTCAACAAGTACATGGTCCGTTGGATGCGAACGATATTGACCCGATGGATATGTCGGATTCAAGTGTGTAATATACCACATTATTTGTCGGCGGAAAAAAGACCTGTGATTCATCGTCTCTTTGTGTGACCACCTACTAGGTACACCGTTTCTCTTTCATTTCTAACACTTTGAGCTTGTTTCTGTGGCTATTCCAACCCATTTTGCAGCTTGGGCTTTTCGCTTTATCCTCGATACTTCACATTCGACGCAATGGCTCGTTCTTCTCGACCCAATCCATATCGCGCTACATCCACGATTGAGACACCGCTTGGTACACGAACCGTTGGGTGGATTGCTGGACATCGAGGCCTCCCTGGTGATGCGAACCCTCCTCCAAACAGACCTGTCCTTATCTTGGTTGACTTCTCTCCCTTACAGGCATTGACTCACCGAAGCGAACCTGACCGTGAACACTACATGGCTCTGGTGAACTCCAATTTTAGACATGTCAGTGGCTTTGAGCTTGCAGCTTTGTTTACCTGGTCACGTCAGATGGAACCAGTTGAAGCCGGCCTCATCCCAATTGCCGAACTCCGCTTTTGTATCTCCAAAAGATTGAGGTCCCAATGGGACATCCAAATTGACCCCTCGAACCTGGAGTTTCGCTTTTGCGACTTGGACGGTGATACATTCCAAGTTTCCAATGATATGACGGTCTTGCAGCTTTTGGAGGCATACCGACCTGAGTGGCGACTTCGGCAGTACAATTCCCGCGAATCCTCTTTCCTCATCCCGGGTACCAGACAGCCTTTCGTACTACGCTTGCAATGCTACAAGATTAGCTCCGGTGTGATCCTGCCCTGATGCGCTAGCCGGCCAAAAAAGACCATGCTACAGGGTTTTCAATTCCTCCTTGACACCCCACTAACACAAAGGATTTTTCGATTTCTATTTTATTTGACCTGGAGCTGTGGCTTCTCCGTCGCAATTGACCCACTTGATTGAGGACTGGATTTCACTTTTATCATTTTTATGAATATTATCAATTTCGTGATTGGCTTTCTTCTGCAATTCTTGATGCTTCAGCCGTTGTTGCACTATTTCTCGTATTTGTGACAGTTTCACCCATGGAACACAAACGAGACGCGACCGTGGCGGGCTTGTCTTGGCCTTCGAACCCTACTCGTGGACTCGCTCCTACCGACCCAGTTCAAGTACCAGACGCCTCGACTTCTGCACTATGTCATTCAGGAGCTCCCGACACTACGACCAACCCTACTCCAGCACCTTTGGTAACTGACAGTACGGCACCTGCTACGGGTACCCTGGCCCATTCTGATACATATTCAGGACCCGCACCTCCTGGCGTTCCATTTCCGACGGAGTCAAGTTCTACACACAACTACCTCCATCGTGCTCAATTCTCTTCTCGCGTGGTTCACCAGATCCAATTCAAGGTCATTACCCACTCCAACAACACCAGGGAGCTATTCATTGAAGAAATTCCTTTGTTAGGGCATTCCCGATGTCGTGACCCTGAACACTATTTCTATGGTCTCTCCGGAAACTGGGAGTGGTCCCTGCGCACAGCGGACTATTGGCGACATCATTTTGAGATTCCCCTTGTACATGGACACCATCCTTTTCACAATGTGCCCATTGAGACGACATCTCCTGGAGATGAACCCAGGCTGACCACCCGGATCTATGAATTAGCCAAAGATCTATCTGACACCTTGAAGGCTGCTACGGCATCGGGGGAATTCGATCAGACTTGGGCGATGGTTGAACGCATGAGCTTCCACGATGCTATGGAAGTCCTTCTACAAGCTCCGAATTCCTCTTCTGACTGAAGTGACCGCCCGTTTGTACATTAGGTTATTACAGGTTCACTTTCACTGGTGTCTTGCCGATTCCGCCAGCGAAGTTCTTCCAAAAAACCGACCTCGCTACATGCGAGGTGTGTGTGTGTGTGTATCATCTGAACAGATGTAAAACTTCTGATTGGTTTTCACTAATTTGCAGGGGGACTGGAGCCGATTTGCCTATCCAGTCCAACGAAGCTATGGCATTTCGGTGGATGAGTGGTCTGATCAACCACTTGTACCTGCAAAACTCAGTTTGAACTGTTGACCAAGCTGTTACACTGCGTTGTTTCGACTCTACACGGTTGCCACAATCTGTATTGCATGCATCAGAACCTTCCTCAGATTTTCGCCGAAACCATATCGCCGACAGTATTATGTTTTTTGACTTATTTTCGCCGAGATCCTGTCGCCGACGAACTATGGGTTATTTTGGGAAACAATCGCCGAAACATCATTTTGGATTTCAACATGCTGGTCAAAACTCTATGGAATCTGGTTATGACTACGTTTGACAATTTCGGATGCCCTACATCGTTTTCGAGAAGTACCTCATGTGGCTCTTTTATTCATCAAATAATCTAGGCTGGTTTGCATGTTTCAGGATTCAGTTCCTGCCGGATCATATAATGATCCATTCTTGTCTAGTGTGTGTGTGTGAGTGAGTGTGAGTGAGTGTGGGTGAGTGTGAGTGAGTGTGTGTGTGTGAGTGAGTGTGAGTGAGTGTGAGTGAGTGAGTGTGTGTGTGTGAGTGAGTGTGAGTGAGTGTGTGTGAGTGAGTGTGAGTGAGTGTGTGTGAGTGAGTGAGTGTGAGTGCGTGTGTGTGAGTGAGTGAGTGTTGAGGAGGGAGGACGGGAAGGAGGAGCGGATACAGAACTAAAAACAAAAACCCCACACGTCAATGTGGGGAAAAATGGTTCGATGTTTCAAAGCTGCTGAAGTGGAAAGGAATCACCACACAAAAACACAATATCTTTCTTGATTGCTGTCGGGACCGCGTGATTACACCCGTTTGGAACGTTGTTTTTTTCTTCTGAAGCAAGAAACCTGCCAAATAGACCCAAGTATCATACAAACCAAAGAACATTGCGCCCTTGAAGGCTCTGTTTCAAAACAGGCACCTCGATAGGAAATTCAACCGATTACTTAACTTTGAGGCCCCGCCTACCTTCTGGGCAAAAGAGTTTTGGATGCTCAAAAGATGCGTGAAAACCATTTTTGCCTTTTGCCAAGCTGAACATCTCGGAAAGTGGTCGAAAATGTGCAGCTGAGTCGCCACCAGCAAGAGACCTTTGGTGTAGGAGGTGTCACCTGCACATCAGGCGGGCCCTACCCTTTTTGTTTTGAACTTTTGGCCAAGGCTTTGGTTTTTTAGTGGTTTCAGAAGTGGTAAAAAAACAGAATCCCAAAGGCAGGGCATATGTTCGTGGGATCTAAAAGGTGCTCATCATGGCTGGGGAGCGTTGAAAAAACCTACATGTTGATACATTTGGAATCATTTTGAGACATATTCATGTAGCAAAAAAACGACTAGTTTGTTGGCGATGGTTTGCCCTAGAAAATCCGAGCAAACATATTAGATTGCCCAGATTGTTCCAACTTATCTAGCCAGTCGCTTGATCAGTCCCTGACTTCTTGGCTCCCTGGCGATCCTTTGCCTGAGCCTCGCCAATCCACTCTTGGTGCGTAGCCTGCACAGCTCGAGGGGATCGAGTCAATAAATGCGCGTTGTATATACAACTGGGTCGCAGCTTCCGCATTTGGGATGTGCTGGAATGGGTCACCAGCACAAATCCTAGCCCAAGGAAGCCAAGACTTAACAACTTGAGGCCCAAGGGTGGTGAACGAAAGCTAAGCTGGGAGGAAAGTAGTGTATGCTTCTAACATCCTTCTTGCTGTGTATTGCATGCTTGTCATGTGAACTATTTTCCTGTCTGTATGCCGCTGGCATGCTTCTTGTTCCTGCAAATATGTTTTGGATGTGTGTGGTATTCTTCTTGTTCCGTCTGTACCTTTCTAGTATGCTTCGCGTTACTGTGTGGACGCTTCTGGTATGCTTCTGGTGTGCTTCTGGTATGCTATTCTTCCTGTCTCTATGCTGGATGCCGCTGGTGTGTTTTGGCATGGTTTGAAGCACGCTTCTTGTTCCCTTGCGTATGCTTCTGGAATGGTTTCATTCCTGTTTGTGAGTCTGCGATTTACATCTTGTGGCGTACGTACCACGAGTCCACCACAGACACACCACAACAAAAACACCAGCACCACCAGAAAACACCACCCGAACAACACCAGTGCAAAAAACATCCCGGCGGGATGGAAACCGCGCCTATAGTGACGCCCACTTTCAATCAGCAACATTTCTCAAGTTGCAAAAATGTGGTTGCCACTGTAGCGAAACTATCATTTTTCTGAACGTCATTTTCCTTCAAGAAGCCATTTATGTCCAAAAATCTGTCACCAATTTTGACATCAGTTTGCTTGCCACCGCGGCGATTTTTTTTTTTGCGCGCGAACTGCCGCGCTCAAAAGTTTGCCAAGGCTTTGCCCAGGGCCAACGCCAAAGAAGTCTGATGATGGCGCCACCTCCATTGCCAAACGCGTGCGTGCTTCATCAAACGGTGACTAGATGTGACGAAGGCAAAGAACGACTAACGGCAAACCAGAAACGAGACAAAGCCTCAACGTGTTTCAACACAAGTAACCAAGGAAAAGCAGCAGCTGGATCACCACAAACAACTTGAGAGGCCCAACAAAGATCTGGTCCAGAAAAAACCGAACAAAAAGATTCTTGGTGAGAATCCACGTAACCCAAGGGAAGTTGCCACAATCCCCTGTTTTAACTCCAAACAAAACAAAGGACAAGGAACCCGAGACAAACGACACAAAAGAACAAAAGACAAGCCGACACTAACAGAAAAAACGTGACCTGGTTCGGGCAGAGGCCACATTGCCCAACAAAACTTAAGCCACAATATCACGGAAGACATTCAACTGACGTGGACATCAAGGTAGAAGAAACCATGGTTCGTGCATCTGAGTACAAATTAAACTGAACGTCATCATGCCAACCCCCCCCAACCCCCCCAACACAACATGAACATGATGAACATGCGAGCAAGGAAACAAACCGTGGAAAATGGAGAGCTGTAAAAATGAGTACGACTATGTGCGCGGAAAACATGCCGCTGGCAAAAACATGCTCACGAAAACACAACCGCCACCAAAAGTTCCACTACAACACCAGACCACTAGCAAAACACCACCACTGAAACACCACTGCAACACCAAAATATCGCCACCACCATCACCACCACCACCAGCAAGACACCAGCAAAACACCATCAAAAGATCACCAAAGCACTCCAAGGACACCACTGTATGAATGTTGCAGGGCTGAGCATCTCGTACTACACAACGGCAACCGGGACATCTCTACCTCTTCCCTCAGTCAAAAACATATCTCTCAAACGTAGTTGACTGCACATCCACTGCCACTTTTCTAAGCATCCCCAAACGCCGAGCTTCGGGCAAAACTGTCTACAGGTTCTGCTCTTCTGTCGATGCCGTGAAAGAATCGTTGGCGGTCATCTCAGTCACGGGATACCAAGATTGTGACCAGTCTTGACCCCGGGTCTCCTCGCCCGGATTTTGGTCTGTGACATGATATTCTCATGGATTGGATGTCCATGCTCTACAGGATCTGGATCTTCGCTGAATGAGGCGGTGTCGTCTCCCAGAACCACTGAAATCCACCAAGCTTTTCAAACAAGATCCATACAGCCATTGTATGCCATTATCACCAACTTTCCGGGTGATTAACAGTAGTTTGCGGATGTTTGCGGACAATACTTGCTTTTTACTGATTTTACCGCTTATTTATATAGTTGTTTAAAATTGCGGTTACGAACGGGGGCTTCGGGTATGGGTCTTAAGTGCTAGAGCAACCCTTTAGGTCCCCAAGACACCTGCCCAATGACGACAGCTCCTATTTCTTGAGCCATGAAAAAGTGTCAGAGCACATGGTTGTGCGTGTCATCCTGCAGGGGTCCATGCTGCTTGCATGTGCACAGTGCCAAACGCACTCCCCCTTGGCCAACTTGGCCAATCTCTAAAATCAGCCGGCGCACTCAGTACATGGCCTCCTTGACATTGGGAATCTGCTATGATTCACCGTGTGGTACTTGTTATCCAGGATGTAGACCATCCCACCACGCTGTAGCGGTCCACAGGGACAAGGCGTGAAGGCTTCATGCCTGTAGATGCGCGAGGCGCATTTCAATTTTCCGCAGCTCGGCCTCACGTGATAGACCGTGCCAAAAGCGGCTGTGAAGATGGTCGGCCGGGGTACTTCGTCTGACTCACCCCGCCGTGGCCCATCATCTGGCAAACCTGGCTCGCCAGCTGGCTCTGCCTGGTCGCCCCCACGAGGTTCATCGTCGGCAGCAGCAGCAGCATAAACGGCCTGTGATGCCGTGCTGCCCGCAGCCGGAGCGGCTTTTGGTGTCGCCCCTTCTGTAGCCGGAGCGGCTTTTGGCGTCGCCCCTTCAGCTCCTTGAAGTTCATGTTGTGGCTGAGGCCCAATTGGCCCCTGCTGCATCGCTTGAGGCCCTTGTAGGCCCTGCTGTTGCGGGAAAGCTTGCGGCCGCCCTGGTGGACGTTGTCCTTGCATCCAGGCTGCCGGAGGTGCTTTCGCTCCATGAGGGAACGGAATGGCCGGGTCGACCTCCTCCTCCTCCTCATCAGGCGTGACGTCAGCAGTCCCCGGCGTGGAGGCCACTGAAGTCTCTTCTTGGCTCTCCTCGGCCAGGCAGACCGAAGGAGAGGGCGTAGCCGGGCGAAGTCGCGCCCCTTGGCCAGGCCGGAAGATCTCTCTTCCCCCCCTTCCTTTTCCTTTTTCTTTTCCCTTCCCCTTTCCACCATGTAGTGCATCTTCAGCTCGATCACGTCGCTCTTGGATGCGCGTGCTCATCGGCACCCAGTGGTCAGGAGTACTTGGCGTAGGCACGTAGTCCTCGGGGATGGCAGGCATGTCATCCTCCTCTTCGGGTGTTGGATTGGCGGCCCGTCCGCTTCCGAGAAGGCCGGCGACGTAGTTCGACCATCACCAGAACCCCGTGAAGAGCTCCCAGTGGTCCTCCTTCTCCTCAGTCTTGGAGTCGGCATCGCCTCCTCATCGCTGTATTGGATGTTGGCCACGTCGTTCCCATACAATTCATTCATTTCTCGATTGGAGTAGTTGCGCACTTTGCCAGCGCCCTTCCCTCCAACCTGTCGTCTTTCTCCATGGAGCTGTTGGCACCAGACGCATGCCAGCACTCCCAAAATCACCATCGCAGTGTAGCCCGCCAGCAGCACGAAGAAGAACAGGAATGCCCCAAAGTCTCCGTCTTGGTCACGGCGACCACCATCACCAGGCTGTCCCGTCACCAACGTCGGCAGAGCGAAGAGCATGGCAGCTACAAAACTACCACTACAACTACCACCGTAGGCAGACATGCCTTCCACCGGTGCTACGGCTACTTGGCTCTCAGCGCCAGCTGAAGATTTTGACCCTTCAAGGCTAGTGTTCACACTACGGACTTGGATCTTCAGCTGGGCACCCGAACCCTGCAAAAACTCGTCATTTTTTGGTCCTACTGGACCCGATTGATGCCTGGAGATTTGATCGCCAGTCAGGCTGTTGATTTGAGAACTGTCGGAGTTCTCCTTGGCACCAATCAGCTCCGAAACCCCTTGAGGCTTCACATTGTAGGGCACAGCCCTTTTTTCACTACCATTCGCATTAGCTACACAGCTACAAGGATCTGCATGAGGATGAGAAAAGCCCAAAAACAGTTGAACATCCTGGACAGCGTTGGGGGTCAGTCATATGCCAACCATTTTTCCCAACCTCACAGATGTGATCCTCATTCAAAATTGGCCAGACAGGCCGCATGCAAGAGGGCAGATGCCCACGGCCAAGAAGAGCAGCTGGTCCTTGATGTCCAGGAAGTAGAGCGGCCCAATCACAGCCATAGATCTCCTCCAGCGTTTCAGCTCCCTCGGGACCAGGCGTGTCCCTTGCAGCACCATTGAAGCCCAGCAAGGCTTCACCACAAAGAGGTTGTAGAGCTCGTCCATGAAGTAGCCCCACATCATCGTACTTTTCATCGTACTGATCATCGTACCGATCATCGCTACCTCCTCCACCGCATTCATCACCATCACAAGCCCAACCATCGGTAGTCATCCCAAGAGATGGTCGCGGAGCAAGCCCAAGAGATGGTCGCGGAGCCCAAAGGTGGCAGGTCGCACAGCACAGCAGCGGAGCCCAAGCGTCGCCACATACATAGTTGCGAAGCCCGAATGTCAGGACATTCACCGGCGCCAAGACATACACATCCTTGAAGATGCTCAGCCCGAGTGTCAAGACATACACCAGAGCCATGACATTCACCATCATGAAGATGCCAAGCCCGAGCGTCCAGACATACGCAGACACCATGATCTTTTCCAGCGGGTGGTTGCCAAGCCCGACCGCCATGACATTCTCTTGAATCTTGAAGCCCTCCATCACATAGATGCTGAGCCCAATCTTGATGGCAAAGTTCAGCAGGTAGTGCGGCACCATGACTTCCATCTTTTCTCATCACCTTCGTTGGACGCACCACTTCGACATCAGACGACGTTTCTTCCACCGTGAGGTCCTCAGCCTCTGGCTCTGGTTCACCAGGACCCGGTGAGTCAACAGTCGGCGGATCAGTGGGCGCAGATGCACTTGACGTTGGAGGTGGGACGTTCTCGTAATAGGTCTCCCTGGGGTTTCTGTAAATGACCCTACTCCCGTCAGGCATCACCCTTTCAGCCACAACTCCCAGTCTGGAGTATGCTGGATTTGCACTTGGTGCACTGGCCGCATTGGCCCGATTTTCTGTTGCAGGAGCACTTGATGCACTGGCCGCAGTTGCCTGGCTTTCTGTTGCAGGAGCCCTTGAACTTGCGGTTGAACCCCCAGGATTTTCCGTTGTAGGAGCCCTTGAACTCGCACTTGAAGCCCCAGCACTTGCCGAAGACGGCCCAGTCGCTGTAACACAAATTTTTCCCACTATTGGTGGTTCAGCTGCAGGACGTTGATCTGGTTGATCAGTTTTTCGCATTGTGAGCTCGATGGAGTAGTCCACACCAGGGATCCCTTGGCGGTATCCCACCATTGGCACTCCTCCCACGGTGAGCTCTACCCGGACAGGTCGATAGAACTGCCCCTGTGCTCCACCAGGTAGTCCTTGAGCTGGAAAAGGTCGGAACATCCCTTCCCCACCGACCCTTGGTGGCGGTGGCGGTGGCGGCGGTGGCGGCGGTGGCGGCGGCTGCGACCAAGGATTTGGCTTCCCGGTCCCCTTGCCACGGCCCGGCCAGCCAGGGTACATCCCGTGTTGAGGATCATCCACCGTCACCTTTGTTGGCAGTGACATAGACTCCACATCATCTTGAAGACCGTCGCCTGGAAGATCACCACATAGTGCCCCAGCCCGAGCGTCTGCACATCCTCCATGTTGTAGTTGCGAAGCCCGACCATCAGGACATTCACCTTCAGGTAGCGGAGCCCCGTCATAGGCCATTCCATGCACTGGCAGCGGAGCCCGACCGTCACCACATACTTCATCAAATGGTGGCGGAGCCCGATCGTCACCACATACACTGTCACATGGTTGCGGAGCCCGACCGTCATGACATTCCCAAGAACCGTCATCCTCGGCCAGCACTGCCCGCAGTTGTGGTACTTCTTCACCCCATCGCTCATCAGGTAGGTCCTTCAAGAGACCCATGGCAGTTGCGACAAGTTCGCCAGGAGCGTTCATCGCACATTTCACTTGAAAAAACATTCATGGCTTCGGGAGCAGCGTTTTGAGAACCCTGGGTGTTTTGGTTGGTTGAACCCTGGTTTTCAAACCCTTCTATCTTACCCCCTTTTACCAGCCCATCTATTTTTCCCCTTATATATTCACTCAACCCCTTCATCAATTCCCCTTTTTGGATTTCATCATCCGAACCAGGAATTGGGGTAAAAGTGGCAAGTGCTACAGCCCCTAACCCTGCAGCGGTTATTTTTGTCAGTTCATTTTTCAACACCAGCGCCTTGACGTGCTTGGTGTCCTCCTCGACAACCGGAGCAGTAGTTGTGCTGCGCACCATCTGCATGAAGTCAAAGAAGATCTTCCACCTCGCTCGAGGGTTCACCGCCTTGGTGAGGTGATCAGCGCTCAGCAGAGCTCCAGGAAGATGTCGCACAGCCCAGCGTAGCTTGTGCTGAAGCCTCTGGCGGAGGACATGACTGCGCAACCGCAGATGGCGCGTACGCCAAGGTCCATCCGGAGAGCTCAACACCGACACTGCGGCCTGGTTATCCCCATAGATCACTCGTTGGAGTTGATCTCCACCTCCACCTGCGAAGTCCTCATCAGGAGCTTGTGTGACTCCTTCATCTTCATCATCATCTTCATCATTCTTGTCAAACTCGATCGGGATCTCCTCCAAAATGGAAATGATGCAGCCAATGGCGTCGGCAACTGACATCGCCTCGATGTAGCTGAGAAGCTCTGATTCTGCAGTTGACAAAGTCAGACACCCCTGCCGGTTCGACAGCCACTGTATTGGAGCACCCCCATACAGCCCGATCACACCTTGGACACTCTTGGAAGACTGCGGAGCAAAGGAGACGTCAGCATAGACCTCGACCCTTGTCATACCCCTTGCAAAAGGGAGGCAATCCTCTGGCCCAAAATTCGGAACCAGAGGTCCATAGACCAAACCCACATCCAGAGTTCCATAGATGTATTCCATGGCTTCTTGGCCAACTTGACAGACAAAGGCAGGATTCTTTGTTGACATCCGACCCATAAGCCCTGTCACATAACTCAAATCAGGCCTGGACCGAATGGAAAGCCACAGCAGCTCACCAGTCACAGCCTGTGCTTCTCGCAGTTGTTCACGAGTGAAGTCCTCCGGCTCCTCAGGAATCACCAAAGAGCTCGACATCGGCGTAGGCCTTGTCTTTTTGATGCCATGCCGCCTAGTCAGCTCCTCTGCACTGAGTGACCACAACTTCACCATCGGGACCCTTCTTGATCTCGAAGCCACAAAAGGTCATAGGTTTTTGACCTTCGGGTGCCATCCACTCAGGGTCGCTACACTTCCAACGTGCCTGCACCTTCTTGAGCGTGGCGTCAATCACTTCAGTGGATCCAGTGATCAACAAGTCATCGACGTAGACCACCATATGTCCCACCGTTTATAAACAGGCTTGATGGCATTGGTGCCCTCGGTCAAGCTCATATATTCAGCTCGAAGTGCATCAACCCACTCCGGAAGATTGGCCATAACTTCATTCAGAGGCACAGTTTGGGTCTGGAGGATCTTTGGCTCCACAGGCATCTCAAACTGATCGCTCTCGGCGTCTTCCACATCGTTGAGGTTGAGCGCAGCCAGCAGACACTTTCGCTCCTCACATTCAACTACCATTTTGTTCACTACATCCAACTCCTCTTCCAAGACGCCGACATGAACCTTGAGGTTCTTCATCAAGTGACCTTGGCGACCACCTTCATCACCATCCATTGGGAGGCGTTGTGACTCCTCTCATACTTGGCAAGGTTGAGCTTGGACCCAAAGTTGAAGTTGCACTAAAGGTTGAAGGAGTAGACCTTGATGTGCTCGCCCGCAATGTTGAACTTGAAGACGACATAGATTCCAAAGTCGCTCCAGCATCGACATCTCGTGTTGTTTGTGCGGTTTGTGCGGTTGAAAAGCACCTGGACTCCCCCCCGACCAAGTTGGTCGGAACCACCATAGGTTCACCATCATCACCATGAAAAGCTCGAAGAGCAGAGGGCTCCCCCGGACCATGGGCCTCCCCCCAAATGTCATTCACGTCAGGGTTCTCCACCTCTTCCATGCGCTCTACAGGCTCATCACCATCATAGATGCTAGGTTCATACTGTGTTCCTTCACCATCACCTCCTTCCGCAGGCACGGAGCCTGGAACCTGACCTTCAATACCTAACCTCCCTTCAGCTGACACTGAGTCAGGGCCATCTCTTTTGGTTTCATCCATCAGTTTTGGAGGCTCTACCTGGTCACCGGCCACAGGCTGTTTTCCAACCATACGGTGAACTGGCCGCATTGGGTCACCAACAAGTTCCAGCATCGCACGCTCGGCATTTGGGTCAGTGGTCACAACAGACCTGGCATGTTGGATGAGGCCCTTGTCAGTTTGGACCACCCATCCATGGTGCATCAGAGGACTTGGTCCCTTCAAAGTGGCCTGGAAGTACGGACTCGCCATGCCCTGGGTGAAGCGCTTGTGCCAAAGCTTCGTTTTGACCAACACCCGCACGTTGTAGCATAGCATGCTGCCGTAGTCCCACTTTTTGAAGTTGAGCTCGAAGGCGCTCCTCAGAAGAGTGCCGTGCCACTGAAGGCCATTCCTCCGTTTTCGCAGCTGAAGACTGCAGTGTCAGTCGCAGCCGTCGCTTGAACTGCAAAATTTAACTTTCGATTCTTCCGTTGGCAGGAGCATCATCGCCAGAGGTAAAGGTCTGGTACAAACCTCTGCGGCCTGCCCATGCTCGAACAGGTTTCGCCAGCATCTCTTTGGCGCGATCAGAGTGCAATCTGACCATTGGGATGCCCAATGCACGAAAGCGCACCCAAACTCTGTCCAAAGCAGGTAGTTAACTCGCTTGTAGAGCGGCTGCCCAAAGGTTCAAACAAGGTGACATTCTGAATCTTGAAGGGAGCGGTGGCTTCTTCCATGTGCTCTCTCCATTTTTTATTCAGCTTCTCCCCCAGTTTTTTCTGATCTTCACTAAATCCCCCATCTTCTCCTTCAGGTAGTTCAGGGTCTGGGACATCTCCCCCCAATTCTGGTAGCGGAGCAAGAGGGTCAGCTGGAAGAGCATCACCTGGTTTTCCATCATCTTTTTCATCATCACATCCATCACCTTTTGACGGAACAGGTTCGACAGGGCCTGCATGAACTTTTTCACCATGAGCACCTGAACCTGGAAGGCATTCTTTAGGGCTGTCACCTCCACCGGGACGTGGAACTTGACCAGCACGTTGAACTTCTTCTGAACGTTGAACTTCAGGACCTGGAAGAACATCACAAGGAGGTTGATCACCTTCAGCATGTAGTTGACCATCCACGACAGGAATCGGCACCGTAGCAAGCAGCGCATATTTGGCTTGACGGCCAGTTCCATAGTCCCATCCTTTCACAAGTGGACCAGTGATGTCAACCGACAACACGTAGGCTGATTCACCATTGTGGTGAGGACCTCGACGTCGATGTGGTTCTCCAGCACCCATTTCTTGCATGCAGAGACGACAATCACGGCGATAAGGCGTATGATTCTGCCTCAAATGCTGTCGCCACTCATCCAAAGACAAACGTTTGAGGCCAGCCGCAGGCATCTGTTTGATTGACTCCTTGATAGCCTGTGTCAACCCCGGAGCCCATGACGACCAGGAAGAGGTCTGTTTGAGACGTTGTGGAAGATCTGCAGCAAGCGGCTCAATGCCCTTCTCATTCTTCCCACAGAGCAACCCCTGTAGTTCATCCATACCTGGCAAGTTCATCAGGAGGTTGGTTGGTTTTCGTCGGCTGTGCCCACATTTTCCTTGATCAAAGGAGACTGTTTTCATGTTGAACTTCTCCGCGAAGGCCTTAAGTTCTGGCCACTCCCACACGCTTGGCATTTCCCTGGACTCCTGTTCTCCAAGGTACGCGCACGGGTCTTCAGGGTGCTCGAGGAGAAACCCATTGGCTCCTGGTTGACTCTCCTCCATCGTTTCGTAGAGGGCCGCCATTTTCAGGACCAGTGCTGTATCTCCATGAGCCTTTTCGGCTTCCAACACATTCAGGTCAGGGAGAGCCCATCTGTTTTCAGCTCTACCTCTCACCGGTCGTGGGCCGGGTGGCTTGTGTCTAAGCCTTGAAAACGTTC
This sequence comes from Cladocopium goreaui, assembly GCA_947184155.2. Lineage (NCBI taxonomy): Eukaryota > Dinophyceae > Suessiales > Symbiodiniaceae > Cladocopium > Cladocopium goreaui. Next base: position 30,471 of record CAMXCT020006566.1, on the reverse strand, counting down.
TGCATGGTGGCCCACCCAACAAGACTCTCAGTGAGCCCTTGCGAGCCAACATCATCAGGTAACTCCAGATAGCTGGTGAGTGCAGGTTTTCGGCACTGTTTGCAGCCACATCCAAGGTGATCACCTCGTAGCCCAGCTTCTGCAACTCCAACCACTTTCTGCTCGATTCCTTATCCCCAGAGAAGAGGTGCAGGACAATGGCTTTGGCCGATTCCAGCTGCCTACGTCTCCGACGATTCCAAGGTAATCCTTGAGGACAGTTTTTCCAGTCTGTGAACTGGCCCTTCATGAAGCCGATGACAGCGTCAGGAACCTGTGGGTATCGTTCTTTCCACCAAGTTCGAATTTCTTGACCAATTTGGGTCGCCGCCTCATCGTCCTCCAACATTTGTAAAAGAGCAAGACCATCATCTCGATCCATGACTGGACAACCTTGACGTCGCCAGCATTTGATAGATCCCTTTGTGGGATGCCAAATGGAAACTTCAGAGGAACTCCACTTGAGCTGGTAGCCGGTCTCGATCAATTGACGGACAGGGATGATTGGTTCCACCTCCTCCTTCGCCAACAACGTGCTACATCCAGCCTTTCGGAACAGGGACGTACTCCCATGAGCAAGTTCCACAGTCACCATTTCAGCACCTTCAAGTTCGTGAGGCAGTCCTCGACGTAGCCCATGAGTGGCTCCACCGTCAAGCAACGCCAGCTTTTGGTCACCTCCAGGAAAAACACCATTGGCCTTGGACTCGATGTACCTCAAGTGAACTGCCTTCAGGCTCTGCAGAGACTTCACAAGCCCACTCAGGTCTGACACCAGAGCAGCAGGGACAGCAGGCTTGACCTCCTCAATCACCACCTTGGACTTCCCCTCAGAAGCACCATGAGAAGACGATGAAGTCGCCGTAGACCCATGTGAAGAACTCGGCAAATGCGTCGTTGGTGAAGACGTCATAGTTCCCTTTGATGCACCTTTTCCATGACCTGTGTTCTTGGGACTGCCACCCTTCTGATCCTTCACCTTGGAGATCTTCGTGGGAGACCCAGAGGAGTCACGTTGACCATATTCTTTCTGTTTGAGGTGAGGACATTCAGGTTTCATGTGCCCTTCACCGGAACAATTCCAGCATCGACCCTTTCGTTGGATGCCGTCCCAAGAGTGCTCAAAAGCACAAGATTCACCTCGGCGACAACCAGCCGTGCTCCCCCAGAAACGACATTTTGACTTCCCCTTCCCATCATCGTTGGAAGTACCCTATAGGTCAGGCAAGGTTATTTGGAGCAAAATAGTTAAAAGTGATTTTGGAGGCAATTTTCTAACTAATAGTTTATTTTTAAGGAAACAAAAATAGTTAATTTCTTTTTAACTACATAGTTAATTTTTAAGGGTACATTTCAAGGTAATTTTTGGGGTTTAAAAAAATACCCTCAAAAATTACCTTGAAATTTTGCCTTTTTTTCATGGAAAAAAGATTATGAATTTAGATATTTTCTTAACATTGTACCATAGTAAAGTGAACATTATCAATTGCTTGAAAAGTTTTTTAACAATATGTTTCTTGATTTTGTGTGAAGTCAGTCCTACATGATTACTGGAAGTGCAAAAAACTATATTGTTTGAACTTATACCTGTTTGAGCAAATCAAAGTTTTTATTTGTGAAGATCAAATCTGATTGGATGTTTTGAAGATATGTTATGCAACATCAAAGCTACAATGAAGTAACCCCAAGCATACATTCTGTCTTTGAAAGCTCGGTGAGGACATCCATCAAAGTATAATTGAGTTTTTGGTCTTTCTTGTCAAAAAAAAGATTTTGACAGCCGGTCTTTGACAATCTCTGCCCAGTCGCTCCTGGGAGCACTTGCCCTGCTCAGTTTCACAGGAGCATCACAAATCGCTTTTGGCAATGCTGAGGATGAAGTAACCACAGCTGGTGTAGAGGAAGCACTGCTACCACTACCACAACTACCACTACCACTACCACCACAACTAGCTCCAGTGCCAAGCTGGCTCCAGGGCCTGCTCGACATGAATTGACTTATCTGCCAATAACTCATCCTTGGTGATGTTGGCTTGGCCACCATGCAAGACCATGGAACTGCCCTGCTTCTTCTCAATGGCTGTGGCTATTGTCCTGACATGATAGTAACCATCTTTCTGATAGACATCACCTCGTCTTTCTGCTCATTCAAAGCTTGCTGGTTTCACTGGATTTTTTCCACGACATGATGGAGTGAGGCAACCCAGTAACCTGAGATTTGTTGGTGCAAATCTCAAAGTTCTTCTTGAAAACCTCGCACTGGGTATTTCCAGGAGCAAAAGCAAACTCGCCACTGGTGTTCTGCTGAAAGACTTTGTTGATGAATTGACTCTTAAATAACCTTGGGGGAGGAGAATTCTTGGAGCCCTCTTCATAGAGCTGCTGAAGATCTTCTGGCACCTGACCACTTTTGATCATTCTGGCACATTTCCTTACCTTGGGGTAGCTTCGATGCTCATCATCAGCAACTGTTGCATCCTCCTCTTTAGGCTCCTCATCTTCTCCTTCTGCATGGTCATCAGGAACTGGCTCATCCCTGGTCTTCTTCCATCCTGCTGCCATCTCCTTGACAGTCTTCGCTTTGGCCTTGGCTTTCGCCTTCAGCTGCATCAGGTCTTGTCAGGATTTTCTTCATTGTGCTCTTGGCTTTTGCCTTTTGAGCTTTCATTGGCGAAGAAGTAACCCCAGGAGCTTTGCTGGCAGCAGCCTTGGCTTTACCTGCTGCCTTTGCCTTGACTTTAGATTTTGCTTTCACCTAGGCTTTGGCCTTTGCCTTTGGTGCTGCAGTATCTAAGAATCTAAGTCAGCTCATGGGGCAGTTTCTTCTGGAGAAGCCTGTTCTACAGATTCTGGTGCTGGTTCAGGTGGAGGCAAAAAGCAAGCATAGCATCAGGTTACCAACAGGGGCGACAAGTGACAAGTAACTTCAATCTTGAGCACCAGTGTGCTACATGGATGGTAAATGCACTTGTACACTTGACATATTTTCCCACCTTTCACCAAAAAAGTAGCCCACATACCAAAGACCTCGTGCATGTATCAACCAACCATTGTGCTATTTATCATTCACAAAGGTGCTGCATGAGATTTTCTTTTTTTTGGATGGTAATATGTTTTTGTGAAATGAATATTTGTCCTATGCATGCAATAATGGAAAACAATACTTACAGATATGCTGCGACTTTAAGAAGTGGTTCGTGTTCAAAAACATTAACAAGATAAACAAATATATAATTAGAAAAATAAAACATATGTATATATATATAAAGAATGAATAACAAAAAACAATAAATGAACAAAACAATAGTATATATATACATTATGTATATATATATATATGTATTCAATCAATAATCAGTGGTGGTATATGTGGCAAAAAAAACATATTACAGTTTCAGTATTGTACATGTGGCTTTTTATTTTTGTTTTATTTATGTATGTTCACCTAATGTAATTGCTCTTGTCCTAGGTTTTTTGAAACTTTAAGGCATAATGTACCCAAATACTAATGTAGAGATATATGTGTATTCATTTGGTGTGGTGTTATTGGCTGGCTTGGGGTTACAGTTTTGCAAACCAAACCCATTGCATGCCAACCAACCCTATTAGGTACTTTGTAAAATGAACGGTGCTTTAAACCCTCCTTAAGGTACCTTTTTTATTTTAGCAAAATAAAACAAAAAATAAAAATGGGAATGCCCCAAAAATGTGTAATGAAAATATTTGATTATAGCTTCTGTATTGTACATGTGTTTTTTCTTTTCTTATTTATGTATGTTCACCTAATGTAATTGCTCTTGCCCTATGTTTTTGTTGATGACACTTTAAGGCATAATGTGACATAATGTGCCCACATACTAATGTGGAGGTATATGTGTATTCATTTGGTGTGGGGTTATTATTTGGCTTGGGGCTACTGTTTTCAAACAAAACCCATTGCATGCCAACCAACCCTATTAGGTACTTTGTAAAATAAAAAGGTGCTTTAAGCCCCCTTAAGGTACCTTTTCATTTTTTTGGGAAATCACAAAACAAATAGACATATAGATGTCTCAAAATGCCTAAGGCAAATGTTTGATTACAGTTTCAGTATTGTACATGTGTTTGTTGATGTATTATTTATGTATGTTCACCTAATGTAGTTGCTCTTGTCCTAGGATTTTTTTGGTGCAACTTCAATACATAATGTACCCAAATACTACTGTGGATATATATATATATATGTGCGTGTGTGTATTCATTTGGTGTGGGGTTATAATTTTGCTTGGGGTTACTGCATTGCAAACCAAAACCAATGCATGACAACCAAACCATGTTTTGGGTTACTTTTTAAAACACATTTAGACATGGTGGGTGTAACATGTCAAAACAATTTGCAGCATAAACAACCACTGGTTGGTTTTTTAAATGAGAAAAACACTTACAAAGAATAGTAATCCATATTTGGGGCTACTTCTTTTAAAATGATCCCAGCAATAGATCCCTATGTTGTTTTTATTTTTTTCAACCAGTAACATACATGAAACATTTTTTTATAACAAAAAAATTGAAATGAAAAACCCATTTTTTTGAAACAAACAAACATGGTTTTCAAGAAAATAAACACTATTTGTTTAAGAAAAAACAAGTTTTCTCTATATTTTTTGTTGACTGCCCTGAAAGTTTGTTGAAAGTTTGTTGCAAACTTTCAGTCAAACTTTCAGGGGGGGTTGCAAGTTTGACTGAAACTTTCAATGCAAACTTGCAGGGCTGGATTGAAAGTTTCAATGCAAACTTTCAAGGCTGGATTGAAAGTTTAAAGAAATTTGCAGGGCTACATTGAAACTTTCATGCAAACTTTCAGTGTAGCCCTGCAAGTTTCTTTAAACTTTCAATCCAGCCTTGAAAGTTTGCATTGAAACTTTCAATCCAGCCCTGCAAGTTTGCATTGAAAGTTTCAGTCAAACTTGCAACCTCCCCTGAAAGTTTGCCTGAAAGTTAAACTGAAAGTTTGCAACAAACTTTCAACAAACTTTCAGGGCAGTAAACAAAAAATATAGATAAAACGTGTTTTTTCTTAAAAAAATAGTGTTTATTTTCTTGAAAACCATGTTTGTTTGTTTCAAAAAAATGAGTTTTTCATTTCAATTTTGTTTTTTTAATAGGTTTCATGTATGCTACTGGTTGAAAAAATAAAAGCAACATAGGGATCTATTGTTGGGATCATTTAAAAGAAGTAACCCCAAATATGGATTACTATTCTTTGTAAGTGTTTTTCTCATTTTAAAAAACAAATAAAAAACGAAGGTTATTGTTGCCTGGTTTTTAGATAAACATGTAGTACCAACCATGGTTTGTGTTTGATTGAATGCTGTGTGTTTCCAAAATAGAAACCCCAAACATAGGTTGGTTGTCATGCAATGGTTTTGGTTTGCAATGCAGTAACCCCAAACCAAATTATAACCCCACACCAAATGAATACACACATGTATATATAATATATATACCTCCACATCAGTATTTGGGTACATGATGTCTTGAAGTTGCATCAAAAAAATCCTAGGACAAGAGCAACTAAATTAGGTGAACATACATTTAAAAAAACACCAACAAACACATGTACAATACTGAAATTGTAATCAAACATTTGCCTTAGACATTTTGCGACATCTATATGTTTATTTGTTTTATTTTTCCCAAAAATGAAAAGGTACCTTAGGGGGGCTTAAAGCACCGTTTTATTTTACAAAGTACCTAATAGGGTTGGTTGGCATGCAATGGGTTTTGTTTGAAAACAGTAGCCCCAAGCCAAATAATAACCCCACACCACATGAATACACATATACCTCCACATTAGTATGTGGGTACATTATGTCACATTATGCCTTAAAGTGTCATCAAAAAAACATAGGGCAAGAGCAATTACATTAGGTGAACATACATAAATAAGAAAAGAAAAAACACATGTACAATACAGAAACTATAATCAGATATTTGCACTAGACATTTTTGAGACATTCCCATTTTTATTTTTTGTTTTATTTTGCAAAAAATAAGGACCTGAAGGGGGGCTTAAAGCACCTTTCATTTTACAAGGTACCTTATAGGGTTGGTTGGCATGCAATGGGTGTGGTTTGCAAAACTGTAACCCCAAGCCAACTAATGACTAATAACACCACACCACCTGAATACATGCGTATTAATGCATACATATATATATATATATATATATATATATAGACAGTGATATTTAGGCACATTACGTCTTAGAGTTTCATCAAAATAATCATAGGACAAGAGCAGCACATAAATAACAACACAAACAAGATATGTACAATACTGAAATTGCAATAAAATAATTGCTCTAGACATTTTGAGACATCTCCATTTCTATTTCTTTAATGTTATATTTTTCCAAAAAATGAAAGGTACCTTAAGATGGCTTAAAGCACCTTTCATTTTCCTAGGTACCATTGTGGAACCAGTTTTTGAACATGTTAGGCTTCGGTTTCGGGAACCAATTTTCAGACGTTTTGAGACATCTCCAGTTCTACTTTTTTAAGTGTTGTTCAATGAAAATGAAAAAGCCATGCAACATCCATTGTGAAGTATAGATATCACTTTTGTTGATTGATACATTCACAAGGTCTTTGGTATTTCTGTTGTAAGCTTTTCTGACATCATCATGGGCAAAACATGTTCTTCATGGAGTTACTTTTGGTGAAAGGCTGGAATTTACGTCAAGTGTACACTTAGGGATGTCTCAAAATAGGAGGGCCCCAAAGCTCTGTTTTGCACACTAAAAAACAAGGGCTTGGGGCCCCCTATTTTGAGACATCCCCAATTGCATATACCATCTGTGTAGCACACTGGTGCTCAAGATTGAAGTTACTTGTCACTTGTCGCCCCTGTTGGTAACCTCATGAAGAGGCCTGCTTGTCCACCTGATGCTATGCTTGCATGTTGCCTCCACCTGAACCAGCACCAGAATCTGTAGAACAGGCTTCTCCAGAAGAAACTGCCCCATGAGCTGACTTAGATTCTTAGATACTGCAGCACCAAAGGCAAAGGCCAAAGCCTAGGTGAAAGCAAAATCTAAAGTCAAGGCAAAGGCAGCAGGTAAAGCCAAGGCTGCTGCCAGCAAAGCTCCTGGGGTTACTTCTTCGCCAATGAAAGCTCAAAAGGCAAAAGCCAAGAGCACAATGAAGAAAATCCTGACAAGACCTGATGCAGCTGAAGGCGAAAGCCAAGGCCAAAGCGAAGACTGTCAAGGAGATGGCAGCAGGATGGAAGAAGACCAGGGATGAGCCAGTTCCTGATGACCATGCAGAAGGAGAAGATGAGGAGCCTAAAGAGGAGGATGCAACAGTTGCTGATGATGAGCATCGAAGCTATCCCAAGGTAAGGAAATGTGCCAGAATGATCAAAAGTGGCCAGGTGCCAGAAGATCTTCAGCAGCTCTATGAAGAAGAGGGCTCCAAGAATTCTCTTGAACACCAGAGGCGAGTCTGTGTTTGCTCCTGGAAATACCCAGTGTTCGAAGTTTTCAAGAAGAACTCTGAGATTTGCAGCAAATCTCAGATTACTGGGTTGGCTTAGGTTGTGGACCAAATCCAGGGAAACCAGCAAGCTTTGAATGATGCACAAAGACGAGGTGATGTCTATCAGAAAGATGGTTACTATCATGTCAAGACAATAGCCACAGCCATTGTGCCCTGCCATGGTCTTGCATGGTGGCCAAGCCAACCGCACCAAGGATGAGAGTTCGCAGGTGAGTCAATTCATGTCGAGCAGGCCCTGGAGCCAGCTTGGCACTGGAGCTAGTTGTGGTGGTAGTGGTAGTGGTGGTTGTGGTAGTGGTAGCAGTGCTTCCTCTACACCAGCTGTGGTTACTTCATCCTCAGCATTGCCAAAATCGATTTGTGATGCTCCTGTGAAACTGAGCAGGGCAAGTCTGCAGCATGACATCAAAGAAACCAAAGTGGTTCAGGAGCCACTGGGTAGAGACAAGAAAGACCAAAAATCAATGATACTTTGAAGGATGCCCTCACTGAGCTTTCAAAGCAGAATGCATGCTTGGACAATGCTTCATTGCCAAGTATGACTGGTTCATTATTGCCATAATCTTGTTTCATGCCTTTTCTGACTTTTCCTCATTTTTGCCATGCTGTTGTTTCATAAATTTTGTCAGTGACACAAACACTACCCATGATCAAATCATTTGATCCAATCCAAGTGCCAAGGGAAAAACATGAGACCCTGTCAAAATACATGAAATAAACCCATGCACATATGTCAGCAGCACGTATATAGTAACCCCAAGAGAACATCAGACACATACCATATAACAAAAGAAAATAAATAAATATATATGTAAAAACGAAGTGAAAAAAATAACCCTTAAAAATTACCTTGAAAAAGGTTCTCAATAATTACCTTCAAATGTATTTTTTAACTAATATAGTTTTAAAAAATCGACCAAAATTATCTTCAAAAAGGTAATTTTTTTAGAGTTACCTATTTTGCTCCAAATAACCTTTCCTGACCTATAGGGTAGGAGACCCTTCAGACCGTAGAGCAGCAGCCTTGATCTGCTCCTTCTTTTGGTGTCCTGAAGTGATGCAGTCGTGGTAGAAGTCGGTGAAGCGCTCATCCGTGACAACTGCTCAGCTTCGGCCTGCAACGCCTCCGCAAAGTCAGCAACCTTGACATTCGTTGGGATGAAGTCCAACTGCAAGTCTTGTCGAAGCGACGACATTCGGTAAACCGTCTGAGGTCCTCCAAGGCGTCCAAGATGGTCCGACCACCGTCCAAGAACTCCAACCAAGATGAGTGGATCCGGAAGTTGAATTCCCAGCTCAGCTGATCTTCCCAAATTCCGTCGCCACACCCGCAAGGTCTGCAAGAGCTCGTGGATGTTCGCATTGGCACCCAATCGATTCTCCGTGAGGTCCTTCAGCAAGCTCGTTTTTTCATGAACTCCACCTGGTTGAAAACGACACAGAAGGGCATAGAGGATCTCCACGCTTTGCAGCTTCCTGGACGAGATCAGTTCGCGCCGAATCGGGTCCGGGACAGCAGCCAACAACATGGTCACAGCCCTCTGCTCAGTCCTTGGCCATTTCGCCAATTCATTCGGAGACACCACCTTCAGGCGCAACCTTTGGAGTGGCGTTGATGTCACCCACGCTGCATAGGTCTTGGCCGCAGCGTCCAACACCAGAGCCCACCATTGACTGCTCGTTCCACTCAGATCCGACATAAACGGACCCACAATGGCAAGCCAGTCACCAAAGTCCACCGAAGTGCTGTCAGGGGACAGCTTTGGCAGCTCCAAGTTCCTCAGGTTCTCATTGAGGTTCTCGCCAACGCTCACCACAGGCGCAGGCGTGACCGATGCAGGCACAGCTGGACCAGGAAGGCCAGGAAGACCCGGAGGAGTCACCAAATGGCCAAGAGCCGGATCCACAGGGGTTTTTGAACCCTGAACTACACCTACTTCCCCCAAAACACTTTGGAATGAGCCACTACCGCTATTTTCCCCTTTACGTTTTTCCATGTCCCTTTGAATTTGGGCTTCAACTTCTTTAAAACCCTGAACCCTAAGAGCCTCTAAATCCAACAGGTCTTTGTGGGTTAAACCATCAGCTGTTTTCACCCGTCCTGATGACAGAGCTCGTTGGGCGCCTTCGCCATGTGGTCCACTGGCAGCATGTTGGTCACCTCCAGCCATAGCCCGATCGCTCCAAAACGGATTCCGTTCAGCCCCAACACCATCTGGTGTCCTCATCACGGCTTGTACCCCATGAGGATCAGAAGGATGCCGAAGAAGTTGACCAGAGCCAGGTTGATGTCCAGCACGTTGCACCAGTGCAGAAGGATGCCCTTGTTGTTCAGCACCTCCATGCGGTCCAGCAGGACCCAAAACCACAGGATCTCCTTGTGGAGCAGGGGGTAGACCTTCAGGTCGAAGCACCAATGGCTCCAAGCCGCCGGCAGGAAGTGCAAGAGGACCCGATAGACCTCCGTCACCAACCCCTTGAGCTCTTTGATCGCCTCGTTGGCCTTCACCTGGATCCATGCCTCCAGCTCGTTCAGCTTGTTGTTGGCCCCCTGGAAGATGTTCAGGTCGCCTTCCTGCATCCACCAGAGCAGCCGGCGGAGCAGCTTGCCACTGCAGCTGCACCCCAGTCCTCAGGACTTCAGCAGCTTGTCGAAGCACGGCCTGTTGGTCTGGTGACAAACCCTCCATCACACCTTGCGCTCCCCCATTATGACCTGGCTGTGGGCCACCAGCTCCAGCCACGACCACCTCTTGGGCTCCACCTTCAGGTTGGGCTTGCGCACTTCCTTCCAACACCCGCACTGACCTCACTGCGGTGGTTCCTGATGAGGAGTTGTTCAGGTCCTCCATCAGGTCAGCCATCATTTGGTCAGCAGTCCTTTCATCTGCTGCATCTCCTCCACCATCGACCTCATCAGCTGCTCGTCGGCGTTGCATCAGAGAGATGGCTTCAGAACCTCTTTGGGCTCATAACCTGCGGTTACGAACGGGGGCTTCGGGTATGGGTCTTAAGTGCTAGAGCAACCCTTTAGGTCCCCAAGACACCTGCCCAATGACGACAGCTCCTATTTCTTGAGCCATGAAAAAGTGTCAGAGCACATAGTTGTGCGTGTCATCCTGCAGGGGTCCATGCTGCTTGCATGTGCACAGTGCCAAACGCAAAAATATTTACTGGTCTTTCACTATTGCTAAGGGATGGTCATCACCCCTAAATCCTATCCCCCAGCTGAAGTAAACTCTTGGGAAATCTGAAAACCGAAGTCCCCCAGCTGAAGTAAACTCTTGGGAAATCTGAAAACCGAAGTTCATGCTTTCCACTGGGGGTCTCAGGCAGAAGGAACTCATGTGAGGCATAGTCAATATTTCTTGTGTCCTTACAAATGATTCCCTATGGAGGTCCTTTACAATGAGTATCATAAACCTCAATGGCTTCCCCCATTTTGGCAAATACCGGGGTCAATGGGTCGGCAGCAGCGAAAGCTGGACCTGACCAAGAAATCCAGTCTGAAATGGGAGACAAAAGCAGGGTCCAGATTTGGTGGTTACACATTGAGTAGTTTGCCAATTTTGTGCTGTCATTCATTGCCCACTGATTCATCTAATTGAATCTTCTGATCAGCATCCGCACCATGTAATTGATAGTTTGAACCAGTATTCTGAGTGTCTGACTGCAGCCATGGAATGTGGAGGTGCAAGGGGATCCTCAGGGCTCACGAAAAAAACAAGTGTCAGGCTCCAACTTTGTTACATGAGATTTAACTCTGGGCTGCTCTCCTACTGCTTTGGTAAACCTACACCTGAATAATGTGTGGCTAATCTTAGGAACTCTACGAAACTACATTGCCTGGTGAATTGCACAATATGGTTCCATGTCTGTCGACAAGTGGAGAGTCAAAGTACCATCCAGGCTTTCATTAGAACAGCACGCAATAAAGCGATGGCTTGGCATGCTCAACACGCTGGGGAAAAAAACGAAATGAACATATTGCACATCTTCAAACAGCGCTGGTAACAGAAACATTATTGTAACACTGATGATGGTCTAAAAAAAAAGTTCTGTGTCATTTGTTGGCTTCCCTTTTTGGGACGAGTGTTTTGTTTCCGTTCTTGTTGCCTTCACGGACCTGGCACTGATCCAAGGCACATATGGAACAACGTCAGACCTCGTGGCGAAACAGTCCAAGTCCACGGATGTTTGATCTGGGGAATACCTGGGCCCGCACTTGTGCCCAGCAGTCATGCAGCAACTCACAATGGGGTTGTATGAACTTTCCAAGTTCCACCTCTATGCAAAGGGGGGGGTCGAGGCCTTGTTTATCAACTTGCAAAGCAAACTGCCCACATGCATGCATTCTGCAGGCAACCAGGCCTTTCCATGTGCATGTGGCTGCCGAAAAGCCTTTTCCGAAAAACGCATCCAGGCACAGGGTTTGGTTGCAACAATTGTGCCGCTTCCAGAGACTCAGAAGCATGGTGACCGTATCCTTCGTCACTGGAGGTTCCTCCATCCTACCGAAGCTTGGACACTCAATGGGGGTTCACCAAAACAATCCTTTGGGTATAACCTGAGGTTGGCGCTGGCAGGCATAGGGCAAAGTGTGTCGCCGATTGTGGGGTTGTGGGTGCTTGCACATGTCGTCAGGAGCCTGGACCAAGTCTGTGGTAAGATGAGCCCATGGGACCCATCCAGGGTCCTCAGTGAATACCTTCAGAACACTCGGCAAGAGGCATCCAAGATGTGGCCAGGGGTTTCGGTTGCAGAGGGATCACCCACACCCGAGGGTGTCCAGGATGACCCCATTGAAAATTGTTTGGAACAGGACCAGTCGTTTGTCGTGACCCTCCACTATGGACCAGGAGCTGATGTCGAGGTCAGGATGCAACCAGGTGCCACGGTTGAACAGCTCATGCAAGCTGAAGCAAAACTCCAGGGAGTTCCAGCCATGGCCTTTGTCTTGACACAGAACAACGAGGTGTTGCCAGAAGATCAGCCCCTTGTTGCCGACATGCAGATCGATGTTGTTGGAGACATCCCAACAGAAAGTCAGTTGCAGGACTTGGAAGATGCGGCTCCCCTTCCATGTCCATGTCCAGAGCCAGGGAATGATGACAGCGAACAAGGGAACCACAACAAAGTTGTCAGTATGCCATGCCCCAGAGATGAAGTTGACAAGCCATATTCGATGCAGCACATTCACACATGTTGCCAGCAGTGCATCGCTCGTGAAGAGCGAATCAAGATGAGTCAGTTACAAGCCACTGCATGGGCAGATGATGAGGTTCAGTGGGGTCTCCAGACTGTTGCGGCGCAAGCCGCAGATCAAGGTGCAGTTGTTTGGAATCCGCTTTGGGTATCCGCCATGTTTCATGCCAAAGAGTTTGCAGACTTGGGTTGTCAAGCACGCACACTGCCGCAGTTGGCCACAGTGATCACCGCAATTGCACGCCAGGAGCATTGGATACCAGTGGTTGCCCGAGTTGAAAACGGTGAGGGGTACATGTTTGTGTTTGGGGTTGATCCAGTGGATTGCCATGAATTCCAACCATGCACCGAGTGTTTTGTGAAGCAGCAGGTGTTGTGCAGAAAAAGGTTCAGTTTCAGCATTCAAGCTTTGCCGTCAGCAGACATTGTGGCGCCATGGCCATTGCATATGCCAGGATGCTGTTGTGCTGCGTTCCAATGCCCAGTGACAGCGATACCCTTGATCAGTATGGCATGAAGATGAAGATGCAGTTTGAACAGGGCATGGCAGAAATGACACCCAAACCATATGTGTGGGCATGGGGAGAAACAGATCCTATGCTAGAATTGTCAGTGCTTCTCAAGGCTCATGGAGTTCCGTCCGAAGAGGTAGAAGCTAGGGCAAAAATGGCCATTGAGCGCCTTGGAGTTCAGGCGGTCCGCAAGGCCATTGGAAGCGTGAGGCCATGGCAAGAAATCAAGAGTTTAGCCAATGCAGAATCGCCCATGGTTCAATTGGTGTTGCCGTCGGAACTGCAGCAGGTCATTGCCAAACGAAAACCGCAGGAAGTTGGCCACAAGAAACATAAACAGAAAGGCGAGAACCATGCAGCAAGGTCACCAACAAGCATTGACCCAGCATCGGTGCGTATGAAACAGGAATTTTTGTGGATGAGCAAGGACAACCGTTGCCACAGGTTGACATGGCCCACTTCAATGCCCGTAGCTCTGGGGTCATCATTGCCACCCATGCAATGGCAAAACCATACCTTCATGCAGGTCGGACGTTGTCGACAGGACCATTGGCAATTTTGGTGATTGACCGAGCCCAGCCAGCCCCGCAAGATCCACCAGGTGAAGGAATGAGAATCCCGTTGCTCTGTGCAGCTAACTCCGAGCCAATGCTGGTGGATGCTTGTGTATACCAGATGGGAGCATCGAAGGCTACAAGAGCAGTTGAAGCCACGGCCATGACCATTCGAGCAGTTGATTCCAGTGTAATCAAAGTGATGGTGTTCAGGGACCAGGTGGAAGGAGATTGGAGCCAAGTGTGTCAGCACCCGTTGAAGCATATCTTCGATAGGATTCCAGTGTTGAGGGCATGTCAAGATCCACAATGCACAGGTTGTGAAGAATGGCACACAGCTCCTAATGCTCCGCTGCAACATCCAGTGCTTGAACTCTGGGGCCGACAATGGATGACGGTGAACTTCTCTGCTACTGCTCCAGCCCAAGCTGAGGTGTTTGCAGTGAATATCAGAATCCCTTCCTGCCTCAAAATTCAGATTCAGACCTACTCAGGCCTCCAGGGCATCTACATTGAGCCCAAAGCTGTAGATGGTCGCAAACCGTCCTTGGACTTTCAGGTGGTTTGGATCCCGAGAGCAGATTGGCAGCAGGCAAGAATCCAGCAACAAACATTGCCGAGTGTCATTGGGTTGCCCAGGTTGGGCATGAAATATGGATTGCGGTGCAAGGCCCATGATGCAGCAGAGCTCTTCAAAAGAGTGCGCCCGGGACACGTGTTCTTGCCACCAGGACCCAAGAAAACATATTTGGTTGGACCCTTCCAGTATGGATCCCTCAAGGAATCAGTGGCTGAAGCGCTTGCCAGTATTGGCTGGACAGCACGCCCCACACAGCCAATCGCAGCAGGTGCACATGTCCAAGGCTTGATGTTCCGAGTGCAAGCCACTGAAGCACCACCACGTAAGGTCATTCACATGCAGCATGGGGATGTGTTGATCACAGCGGAAGATGCCAATACACCAGCAATGCCAGCAGGGCCACAGGTGGTAGGTGTCCGTAGTACAGTTTCCCTGTGTGCAGCTGCCAAAGCATCCGTCGACCCATTGCAGATCCAAGACCCGTGGGCCACCAAAAAGGTCACCACCCAGCAGTTTCATCTGGGAGATCCCATCGCAGACCTTGAACAGAGAGTGACTGAGGCTGTTATGTCGAAACTGCCTTCACATGACATGGAGATTGATGATGATCCAAGCCGCGACAGCCGAATTGCCACCTTGGAAGCCCAGATGCAGGAAATGCAACAGCAACAGCAGTCATTGTCACAGGTTGTCCAGGCACAACACGTTGAGCACACCCAGCAGATCCACAAGTTGGGACAAGCCGTTGAAAGCAACACAGCACAGATTACCAGTTTCCAAGAAGCATTTCAGGAGCAGTTTCAGCAGCAGGTTGCACACCAGCAACAACAGTTAGATGGCATGCTGGGTCGGCAGATGCATCAGTTCGAGGCAATGTTGGCTCGCCACGGGCATCGTGAATGAAGGTGCCCAGTCTCTGTGTTGCCTTCCCACAGGGATTGGGATGTTACAGGGGAAGGCTCCCAACATGGAGCCATTTTGAGCAGTGTTATGATTTTGGGGTTGATCATTGCCCAGGTAGCATGGTCATTTGGGGTTGCACTCCTTTTCCAACTAGGGGAGTTTGTTGGTGTGTTGGGTGCAGGTTCTGTCCAAGAACCACAAGTTTTGTCGTCAGATCGCAGGTTGGGTAAACCCGACAAAGGACATCATTGGAAATGTGGAAGCCACCTAGGCTTCATGCTATAGCTTTGTCTCTTCCCTATCGGAGAGGCACACAATCCGGGACCTGATTGGACTCTGGGTGTTTGCAATCCATCCGGGTTGCATGGAAAAACAGACATGTTCGCAAACAATGCAGGCACAGCATGGATCATTAGTGAAACCCACCTCACTTCCCGAGGGGTGCACAAGTTTCGCCGAGGACTGCAATGCTTGCAATCCCATTTCAAGTATTCCGTAGCAGGAGCACCATGCACAGGGCCAGCAGAAAGGGATGTAGGGGATTACTCAGGAGTCATGCTGTTGTCATCTGAGCCAGCACGAGCATTGCCTCACCAAATGCAGCCCACCCTCGTTGAGACAGCAAGGATACAAGTTGCAGGAGTTCTGTTGGGGGATGCATGGGTGCAACTGGGCATGATGTACGGGTACCCGGTTGGAGCATCACATGCTGCACCGAAATATAATACAGATCTTTTGCTTGAGCAGCTGGTTGACAGGATTGCATGCCAAACCGTAGGACCTCGTGCAATCGGTGGAGACTTCAACTTCGATTCTCATGAGCTCACTCAACTTCGAAGGTTGCATGACATGGGATTCCGAGAAGTGCAGGATCTTGCATGTCACATGGGACAACATGAGGTCCAAGCTACAGGTAAAGGAAGGAGGAGGATTGACCATTTGTGGATATCACCAGAGCGTCAAATGTGCTTCAAGCAAGTGGAGGTTCGAAGGGACTTGTGGGCCGACCATGCAGCAGTGATTGCCACGTTCCACAAAGACCAGCTTCAGGCACCCATTGAGCACTGGAGAATGCCCATGGCCTTGCCGTGGCCAGATCATTGGACATGCCAGGTTGAGTTTGATCGAAGTTGTGACCCTACAAAAGCTTATGCAAAAATGTGGTTTGAGCTTGAACACCAAGCAGTCTTGCACAACCAAGCCAACCAAGCACCAATCGCAACACCTCAGCAGCGTGGCCGGGGAACAACATTGCAGACGACATGCAAGACCAGGCGGGTGCCACCAGGTAAATTGGGTAGGTATGGAGAAGTTCAGCCAAAGTTTCATGGGTTGTCACTGCAGCACAATCGGTGGTTCAAACAGCTTCGCAGAATTCAGGCATTGAAGCAAGTGCTGCAGAGCTCCAGAACTCAGACCACTGATCTGAGCAGGGCGGCATTGGGTGAAACATGGAGAAGCATTCGCAGAGCCCCAGGTTTCCCTGGCGGCTTCGTGAAATGGTGGGAAGTCCAGCAGCTGAAACCAGAGCTGCCACCTGGAGAGGTGCTGCACTGCCCTAGTGCAGACACTGTGCAAGCTATGTTTCAGACTTTCCATCAAGTTGTCAAGGACTTTGAGGTCAGGCTCGCTTCCCAACGCAGAACACAGGCAAAACAGAGGCGAACGCATGAACTCCGGTATGTCTTCAGTGATTGTAAAGGTGAAGCTCCAGCATCGGTTGAAACAATGATTGGGTTTGTCCAAGCTGAAGTTGAAGAGGTGCGAGCAGAGGAACAAGCGGTTGTCCTCACCGCTGCTGCCTCATTTGATGAGGCACTTCCGGTTGTAGCCCAAGGATCCCATCGTTCCGTGGTCCACCAGGATTCAGACATGTTGTGGCTAGATTCTGTTGATTCCATCGAACCAGGTAATACGGTGATCACACAGGAGAGGTTGGTGGCCACTGATAGTGAGCTCATGGAGGCACTAGAGAACACTTGGAGACCCAGGTGGGCAAAGATGAGCCATGTTGTTGAAGGACAGTGGGCTCAGATCCTTCGATTCGCAAAGCAGGTGCTGAAGCCAGTTGCATGGAATTTTGATGACTGGACTTCAGACAAAGTTCAGGCCATGTTCCGCCAAAAGAAAGCCAGAGCAGCCAAAGGCTTGGATGGAGTCAGCCGCTCGGACTGTTTAGCTCTCCCACCACAGGGATGCAATGCAATCAGTGGAATTTATGCAACCATTGAACAGACACATGAGTGGCCCCAGCACAACTGCAGACAGGGGAGGTCCGCAGTTTAGCTAAAACAGTGCATCAAGGGATGGCTGATCATTTTCGTCCCATCACAGTGTATCCATTGTTGTATCGTGTATGGTCATCTTGTCGAGCACGCCAAGCCTTGCAAAGTATCAGCTCCACCTTGCCTTCCGCTGTCAAAGGGGGTGTTCCAGGACGACATTCCAAGGGGATTTGGCACACGCTGGCTTTGCACTTGGACTTTGCAAATGCCAGCAACCTGCCTTTGCATGGGTTGATCCTAGACATACGAAAAGCCTTTAATGCTTTGCCTCGCCTCCCGTTGTGGTCCACACTCTTGCACCTTGGCTTTCCACGACCATTGTTATGCACATGGGTGGCCATCATCTCCAAACAAACCAGGCGGTTTAGAGTGAGGCAGTCACTGGGCAAACCCCTTTACTCATGCAGTGGATTTCCTGAGGGATGTGGCTTGTCCGTCTTTGCAATGGTCCTTGTGGACTGGTTGCTCGACTTATGGCTTTCCAATGTTCATGGGCAATTCAGGCTTAAAACCTTCGTTGATGATTGGCAGGTTCAGTTTCATACAGCGGAACTCATGATACCGCTATGGACCGCAATCCAAGATTTCGCCAGCATGATAGATGTCGACATCGACTTAGGTAAAACTCATGCTTGGAGCCTTGAGGCCAGTGCCCGTGCACAGTATAGACAAGGACCAGTGCCAGTCAAGTTGGGTGCCCGCTCATTGGGTGCTCATCAGAATTTCTGCCGCCGCTTTAGCAACAGCACATTGCTACAGCGCATCAGGGGTATGACGAAGACCTGGTCGGCACTCAGAGCTTGTCTGAGCCCATACAAGTTGAAAGCCATGGCCCTCAAAATCCTGGCATGGCCTCGGGCGTTACATGGGGTTTCGGTTGTCGCTGTAGGAGATCAGCATTTTCGAGACTTGAGGTCTGGGGCTATGAAAGGTTTGAGGTCAAACAGAATTGGGGCAAACCCTATGCTTCACTTGTGTACCCAGAGCCTTGTGAGCGACCCCGAAGTTTGGTCCATACTCCAGACAATCAAAGATGCCCGTGAATATCCAGACAGACACCTCCTAGAGGCCTTCCTTGGGTTGTTTGCGTCAGCACCAGCAGAGATGCCACGCAATGGACCAGTTGCTGCACTTCGAGGCCGCCTTGTCAGACTTGGGTGGGAAGTGCATCCAAATGGAATCGTCAGTGACAGGTATGGTGCCTTTAGTATTTTGCATGCACCTTGGCAAGAAATTGTGGCTCGCCTCAGTGTTGCATGGTCAGGTGTCCTTGCCCAGGCGGTTTCGCACCGCCCCACTTTCAAAGGTTTGGACGCAGCAGATATCCAAGAAGTACAAGATAAAGTCAAAACCTATGGGGAAGCAGACCAAGCATTCATCCGATGTATGCTAGATGGTACACTCTTCACGCAGCGTGCACGTGCTCATTTCCAGGCTGAGATCAAAGGGGAATGTGTGTTTTGCCAGCAACCAGATGGATTCGAACATCGCATGTGGAACTGTCCCCATTTTCGAGATTGCCGTACTCACCTTACTGAGCAGGATCACGACACCATAGCTGAGCTTCCGGTGTGCACCCGTTTACATGGTTGGCCCCTGATTCCAGCATCCGTTCATTCGCTTCATCATCATCTCATTCACTTGCCCGAGCAGCCGTTGACCGTTGTTCACGCCGCAGGTTCACCTAGGTATGCTGCGCATGATCCGGAAATTCATCTGTTTTTGGATGGGACGTGCCGACTACCTAAGGATAAGCACTTGCGATTTGCCGCCTGGGCGGTGTGTCAGGCGGGAACTGGAACGTCATCACTGGAAAGTGTAGTAGTGTTGGGGGGTCATCTCACTGGATTGTTGCAATCTGCTATTCGGGCAGAGCTGACAGCTGCAGTTGAAGCGGTGCAGTGGGCGGTTCAACGGAAGAAGCGGGTTCGACTTTGGTGTGACTGCTTAAGTGTCGTCAGAGGTATTCGTAAACTTTTGAGGCGAGATGCAGTTCGTCCTAATGCTCCGCATTCAGATCTCTGGAAAAAGCTGGAAGCTATGATGCAAGAGGTGACGGATGGAGTCATCTCTATCACCAAGGTAGTCTCACATGGAGCTGCAGCGCAGGCAGATAATGCGCTACAACAATGGGCATACTGGCACAACGCTTTGGTTGACAATGCGGCAGCTGGTATCAACATGCGGCGCAGTGGGGAATTCTGGACGTTGTGGGACAATGCCTCCCGCGCTCTTCAGCAGCAGAGACATGTTGAAAAGGGAATCTGGACCACTGCTATCCGTATTGCTTGGAAGGTTGCGCAACAAAAGCCATCAGAAGCTGTCAAGGCACGCAGAGCAGCAGTGGAGGACTCAGCTATCAGTGACCCGCCACTGCCCGTGATCTCTGAGTGGGCCGTCAGTGAAAAACTCCGTCGAAGATATGGAGACGTGAACATCAATGCAGTTCATGCATGGTGGACGCAGGTGGGAGGGCCTGCACTGCAAAGCAGTGCAGGTGCCAGAAATGTGGCTGGCTTTCAATTGTTTTTGGACTTTGCTGCTACTACTGGTTGTGAGGGTCCCTTTGTCCACAAACAAAAATGGTACTCAGCTGCACACGAAGCACCAACCCAAGCTGTCAAGCCGTGGGGATCCCGAGTGGTTGTCTTCTTGACCTTGTTGAGAGCATATTGGAAGTCTAATGGTTTTTGTGTTGGTGGCTCAGTCAAGAGACCGGATTCATGCTTGGTTCCGTTTTGGGTGGTGTGTTATAGGCTACCATGGCCTCGGGAACGACTTGAGCAGCTTGATAGGTTGGTCATGGAAAGGCAGGGAGGGCAATACACCACCCCAGCCAGTTTGAAGACCTTGGCACCAGTACAGTTCGATGGACACCGCTTGCAGCATTAAGCGAGTTGGTTGGGTGCCTTGGTCGTAAACACTACCAAGGTGCGGTCCGATAAAGTGCGATAAAGTGTGATGATTATGATATCACCGTTGGGTATTAGCTGTGACGTTGGATCTCCATAAAATAGAATAAACATGTCCGCATATAAATATAAATATATATATAAATAAATACATATATATATAAATACATAAATAAATATATATATATACATATAAATATATATATATATACATATATATATATATCTAAGGCAATCTGCTGGCTCATTCTATTCTCTGACCAGTGGTGGTTTCGGAACGAGGCGTGGTCCTGCCTGTTTGAAAGAAATATCGTTTGCCCCTTTGGCTGGTGTAAAAGAAAGTTGATCTTTTTCCAGGGGTCCCCTGCTTCACCCAAGATGCCAAAAACGCCATTCAGCCACCATTTTGTCTGATTTTGCCATTTTTTTTGCAATGATTTGATTTTTCTTCACAAGGTGCATCGCCTCAAATTGTGTATGTCTATTATATATCTTTGTGTGTATTGGTAGTTCTCTCTCACCTCGGGGAAGGGTGGATGTGCCATGATAGTACAGCAACCTCCGACTGATAGTACAGCAAGTGCCATGATTCCGCAGATTCAGATTGCAAGTGATGGCTACTAGATTTTATCAAGGAGCTGACCTGCTGCTTCCTTCCTCCTTCTTCTTCTCCTCGCCATCCCCCACCTCCAGATCTCAGTGGGCACTGCCGGACGTAATTGCGAGCTCCAGATCTCAATGGGTACTCCCGGACCCGAATCGCGAGACCCGAAGCGCAGCGGACACTGCCGGACCTCAACTGCGAGCTCCAGAGCTCAGTGGGCACTGCCGGACCCCAACTGCGAGCGCCATATCCCAGTCAGATAGGATGCCAGATAGAATGTCAGATGATGTGTCAGATAGAATGTCAGAAAATATATCAGGTAGAATATGTAGAATGGCAAAATATATGTCAGATAGAATGCCAGAAAGAATGCGAGATAGAATTTCAAATAGAATGACAGAATATATATATATACAAATATATATAGATATATGTTTTAATATATATATATATGTCATATCATAATATATCATTCCAAATGACCATTCAATGTCAGAATTTATGCCTCGGGGTGGGGATCACTCGAAGTAAAGTAGTGTTCTTTAGATCAGCAGCATGATCTAGGTTGAGATCCAAGACTGCATTCGATGTGCTGAACATTGTACATCTAACATTTGTCGCTCATGCTTGGAGAGCCTGGATACCATCAATTCATCAGGTGCCGTGAAGCGGCGCATCATTCTACTGATTTCTGGCCATTGATTCTCATGGACAGCCTGGCTCCAGACATGCTCAAACATCTATCAACAGATTTACCTATATCAAAGCAAATTATCTAATGACAGGAATCACAGGCGAGACGGGATCAGACATGATGCATCCAATTTCAATCCCATCATGTACGGAGTTTATTCCTGCTGATTCGATTCAGCCATGGAAAATATGGAAAGGGGCCTGGACAAGGCAAAGTTCACAAAACTAGTGGTCGCCGTATTGGGGGAGCACCTCAATGATGCCAAAGAGGTCCGCATGATCAGCACCAGGCTGTGGAATGAAATCCTGAAGGAACAAGACAAAACTCCTCCAAAAAGGAAGACCGGAAAAAGTAACTGGGCCGCCTGGAGTGAAAAGAAGAAGCAGCGTGATGGTGAGAAAGCAGAACAAAATGGAATGCCAAAGCCAGCTGCCGAAGTCCAGCTGCAGAAGTCACATCGCCGCAGAAGAAGCCCCGGGTGGAAAAAGTGATCAAACGTGAGGTTGCACAAAGTGCACTGCCATCGCCGCAGAAGAAGCCCCGGGTGGAAAAGGTGATCAAACGTGAGGTTGCACAAAGTGCACTGCCATCGCCGCAGAAGCCTCGGGTGAGAAGACTCACCATACTGAAGAAGGGCGTGCATTCGGACTGAATGCGACCGCATGGGGAGAAAAAGCTGCTTGCAGCATGAACTCTTTCAGAAATATCTCAGCATACAAGCTGCATGATGAATTATCTAGTTGAACTGTAGGCACGTCTCCGTGACACTGAGAATGGATTGGGTATCGTTCTGGTTGTGCCAGGTGCATTGGCCAACCTTTTCGGTAGGGCATCCGCAAGATTTAATGCTGGTGAGGGAAGATGGGATCAACATGTAAATTGCTCATCTTTGCATATTTTGCAATGATCTGCTGCAATCTGCTGCACGCACGCTATTCGCGCGCATGTGCCCAGGAATGTCAGCGTGTCCAGTATGTGTGCGCACGTGCGAGTGTCCCTGCGCGCACACTGTCCGCGCGCATGTGCTAGTTTTGTCTTGCTTCCAATGTTTCCAGATTTGGAATTCATTGCCTGGCAAGGTTTGGCACCATTAATTGGTCAATATTAGTAAAGCTTCATGGTGAAGGATTGTGCACTTTGGCTGCGCGCGTGTTTGTTGCGCGCATGTGCGCAAGAATGGCAGCGCGTCCAGTATGTGCGCGTATGTGCGCGCATGTGCGCGTGTCGCTGCGCGCACACTGTCGGCGCGCACATGCTAGTTGGGACAGTTTCCACATGCTGCGCGCTTCCCAGAACTTCCATTCCTCCTTATTTAATTTAAGGAGTTTTTTTTAAAGGAATTCCACCTTAATTAAGGAGGAATTCCCTTAATTAAGGAGGAATTCCCTTAATTAAGGAGGAATTTTTCCTTAATTCAGGAATTCCACCTTAATTAAGGAGGAATTCTCCTTAATTAAGGTGTTTTTTTTTGAAATTTCCTCCTTATTTTTTTTTTAAGGAGGATTTTTTTTCACTGTTTTTAGATACATCTTTCACAGCATCATTGCATCAAGACCGACCTTTGGAGGTTGCTTCAAGTAGATGCAAGATCTCCTTTTGGTGTTTTGATTTCCTGCATGTAATGTTTGTGCATCGCATCTGCAGTTGATTTCTCAAGATGACTAGAGCTAAGAACACTGCTTCTGTTCAAGACCTTTGCAAATGTTTGAAAGCAGAGGTGGCTTGTTTGGATCCCGAGAAGTACTTGGATGTTGAAATTGATCAAGTTTGCAAGCATTATCGAAAATTTCTGGGCGTGATGTTCCAGAAAACAATTCGACCATCCAAAGAGTGCTTGAAGGAAGCTGCCTTGAAAGTCAACCCTCGCTGTTTGAGTGACGAAGCGAAGAAGTGGTCTTCTGCAATTGTCGAATGTGTGCAACACATCAGAACAAAAGCAAAATGGTCAATTTCAAGTAAGAAATATGAGCCTTGGATGGGTGAGCTTGTGAAGATCTATCTGGAGTGCTCAGAATTCCATGGGAACCGGCAGAAAGGCAAGTTTGTTCAGAAAGCCATTGCCAAGCGAAGGCTCATGAGACAAAGTTCCAATGCGAGCTCCATCCCACAGTTGCCTGTGAATGAACCACTTTTGCAAAAATTTCCTCCAGGCCACAGCTCAGAAACATTGGATAGCCAAGAGCATCAATTGATAGAAGTGTCGAGTGAAGAGAGCCAAGCGAGTCCTAAGAAGCCTGTGAGTGCTGGAACCTGGATCGATTCTACTGCCATGGTGGTATGTCGCTTTGTGGATAGCAAGGTGGAGAAAGCTACTATGAGTGAAGGACCAAATGGCTTTGCCATTGCTGCTTTTGGTGAAAACAAATTTGAATCTGAAATTCCCAATGAATCTTTGAAGATCTATAGGCAATCTGCAGGTGGGAAAAGGCCTGCTGCAGTCTTGAAAAGGCCTGCTGCAGTCTTGAAAAGGCCTGCTGCAGTCTTGAAAAGGCCTGCTGCAGTCTTGAAAAGGCCTGCTGCAGTCTTGAAAAAGCCTTCTGCATGTGAAGCAGCACTTGGCACTTCTGAAGAAGAGGATGTTGAAGCTCGGCCGGCTGTGGCAGTTGCTGATCCTGAACCTGCTTCTGTTGACTTGGCATCTCCTGAATATCGCTTGGAAGATTATCCTGCCAAAGGCAGTCGAAAGTATGGTGCTTTAGGTATCAGACGAAATTTTGGAGACAAGAAACAAATCAAATCTTTCACTTTGAACAAAATTTCAAGAGAAGTTGGCTTGGATTTGGCCAAGAAATGCATTGCTGATTTGCACAATGGTGCTACTGAACAATCCGTGATTGAATTTTTGAATGAGGAAATTCGAAAGTGGAAGGTTGGACAGGATGTGGATTAGATTGGATGAACATGCAAGAAAATTGCTGCTGATTTCTGTTGCATGTTTCAAGGAGGTGTAAAATCTCCTGAGAGTTCTCTATAGGAAAATAGGAAATAGTCTTTCCACTTTTCTGTCTTAAGGAGGTGCAAGATCTCCTGACATTTGGAACTTGAGCGTTTAGTGCCTGGGTGGATTTCAAACATGGCTTATAGACTTTCATAGGATGTGGCTTTAATGTTTAATGTTGGATTGGAATTTTGGATTTGAGAAGTTTTGTCTGGAATTTGGAATGTTGAAATTGTTTGGCATGGAAATTGCAGTGTTGAGAATGGATTTTACAACTGAAGCTGCTTTGGCTTTCTAGCTCCTGTTTCAGTGCTCGAATTTTGTTCTTGCTGTTGCTATGGGAGCTGGACAATCAAGTTCCTCTCGCAGGAGGCCCGGAGATGAGGAGATTGACCGTGTTTTGGAGCTGATCAGGCTACAGACCCTGGTGATCCAGGCATTGACACCTCATGTCAATGTCCAATCACAACCTTTACCACCTCCAAATACACCTCCTCCAGCACCTACTTCAGGTGCCCCTCCAGGTGGTGCTTCTGCAATGCCCCCTCCAAATGTGCCCTTACCAAGTACCCCAGCGCCTGCCACCTCGCCTTCTACAAGCTACTTGAGAACATGCACAATTTGTGGGGAAGAAGCGTATTGGCGAAATGGGTGCTGCATGAACCCAGCCTGCACTGCAACCAGGCGTTCAATAAATTGCACTTTAATGCATTGCAATTTATGTTTTAGGTTTCTCATCTTTACAAAGGAGGTGCAAGATCTCCTTTCTCAAAATATCTGCACTACTGTGTTTTGAAGATATAGTATATTGCCAAAAAAGAATGGACTCCATCCTGCTGCCTAGGTATCAGTGTACAGGGCAGACGCACCATTGGCAGATGCTGCCAAGCCCTGGGGGGGGAATATGATGACAACCTTAAATGGAAGGTTGGAAAAAAGCACCAGGAGCGCTGGAAGCCTAACAGAGGCCAGAAGAGAGAACTGAACCATTGGTGGGCAGACAGGCAACGTTTTCCCAGACGATTTACACCATACAATCAGCCAGGACTGATGGATGAAAATTGCATGCTTTCAAAGCTATGTTGTGTAATTTTGATGCCGTACGTTGAGTAAGGAGGTGCAAGATCTCCTTCAGACAATCTAGCCATTTGACTTTGGCAGGAAAAGAACCTGCTCCTAAGCGCCGCCGCCCTGATGAGCAAGTTGCTGCTGCTCCACCTGGTGAAGGCCCTGCATATTTGACATGTCATGTAGATATAGATCGATAGATAGATAAATAGATAGTTAGATAGATATATATATATTACAGTAATATATATATGTGTGTGTGTTTTTCATGTATATGTACACATAGTATGTGAGGCATCCATTTCTAATATCACAATTGCTCACTTCTGCATGGCATAGTTGTGCTGGCAGGTTCTCCTGTTGACTTGGCATCTCCTGAATTTATCGATCCTCCTGAAGTGTTGCCTGGTGCTGGCGAAGGAGGACCTTCCTCCTCTCAGATGGCAGCTGTGGTAGCCCTCTTGCAAGGTGGCAAACATGTTTTATGATGTATCATATTGGACATAGATTGTGTTTTGAATATTTATATATTTTTTCCAACACTGGATGCAGGTCTACCACTGGGGGAGGGAGTGAGAGGTGCAGCAGCCCAACTCACTTACATGGCTGACATGGGGGTCATCTCAATTGAAGAAGCAAGAAGACGAATGAGAATCCTCTATGCTGTGAGAGCTTCTCAAATCTATGGAAACTTGAATCATTTAGATAATGATTTTGTTTCATATATAGTTTGATATATCATGTTATGAAGGAGGTGCAAGACCTCCTCAGATGATTTTTTTGTTTTGGGCATAAGGAGATCTTGCACCTCCTTTGTTTCAGTTTCAATGCATCATGAGGACCACCTACTGCACCTACTGCGCATGCTACCCCATTGGAGCTCCTGGATGAAGGAATGATCTACACAGGCTGGAGTTTTCTGTGACTGTGGGTTTGAAATTATCTCATGTCAACCATGCACTGTGCAATATGTTCATCATCATGCCTCCTGATCAGGTCCTGCTGTAACCCCATGTTCTCCTACATCACCTCTTGATGCTGGAGAGCAAGCCGAAAAACCCAAAGACGATGAGGATTCAAATGTAGATTGAGTCAATTGAGCTTCCCTGGAAAAATTATTCGAGATTATGGGCGCAAGCGACTCTTTAAGGAGGTGCAAGATCTCCTTGATAAACTAAATTTAAATATAAGAAAAACATGATATATGTGATATGAGCATTTCTGCATGGCTGAAGCTGTCAAGCCATATTGATCAATGTAGTGGTGATGGACCTGTAGAATCATTTTTCAAGCCTTCATGGATGCACATGATCAGCTTTGGAATGATGATGAGAGCTGATGATCTCAACCCGAGGTATCACAATCATTGCGCTAGTGTCCAATACTAGAATCAAAAAGGAGGTGCAAGATCTCCTTGGCCGAAGCTGATGCCCATCCATTTCCTTTGTTTGAGTGGCTCTTGGCAACTCTGTAGACAATTCATTCAGGTCATGCATGATGACTCTAAAGGTTTCAAATTGGAAAAACAAGGAGGTTAAAATTGGTTAAAATTAAAATTGCCAATTTTAATTTTAACCAGTTTATGTATTACTTTTAAAGGCAGGATAGGTTAAAATTAAAAATGACAATTTTAATTTTAACCAATTTTAACCTCCAATAAAAATTACTTTGGATCCAAAATAGAAACCATTGGATTTGGAACTGGAGATTCATAGACATCCCAACTTACTTCATCATTACACTTTTCAGTATTCAATGAAAGGTTCAATGGAACCTCCAAAGGAACTGCCTCCATGGAGGAAGCAGCCACTGGCCACCATTGAGAAGAACCCTGTGGACCCAATGGACAAGCAGATCGCAATGATCAAAAATGTATGCCAACAAAGAAGCTTTTGAAGCACTATGAGTACCTGAGAACATCTGAGACTTGTAAGCACATTATTCATGGATGAAATTCATAGTTTCTGTTCATAAAGCTGGCTTGATGAGAAAAGAATTACATAGATCCCTGAACCTGTGGCCCAACCCAGGAATGCGCAACTACAAAGTATTTGGCACTTTACCTCAGGCAGTGCTTGTTCAAGAGAGGTGTGAAGACTGAGCCTCTGGTACCTAGAAAAGAAACAAGTGGCAAAGACCAGAGCCAAAGTAAATAGAAGCCAATTAATTACCGCAAGATAATTAGTGTGGGAAAATGCCTGTGGACTTGTGGCTGGGCAGGGGGGGTTGTGAAGACATATGATATTTAAGGAGAACAGAGTCCTCCTTTATTTCCAAGGAGGGATTTCAACCTCCTTATAGATGAGATCCTATGGTGTGGCAATCAATTGCAAGCTTGTGCTGCTTGGTGCATTCTCAATTTTGGAGCTTGTCTTTTTGAGCCAAGTACTTGAATATAAATATATATATACACACATACATACATATACATATATGTATATAGACATATATATATAGATGGATTTTTTCAATATCATCATCTTCCCTTCTCTCTTGCTTTTTTTGGCTTCCTTGGTCCTGGGCATGCTACTGTCTTGGCTGATTCGTTTTCAGAAGCTAAAGACTTGCAGGAACTGATCAGCTGAGACATTTCTTCATTGCAGCCACTACAAGGATCACAGTAGACAGCTCCCAAGCTCCAGCTTCTGCAAACATGGGCAGGAATGCTGAGCCTAAGCCTGCTCCCAAGGCCACAGTCAAGAAGGAGAAGGCCAATGTGGATCAGAAAGACCAAGCCAACTTTGGAAATTCCTTGAAGAAGTCGAACTCAGAGGAAGCCCAACAAGTCTTGCAGCTCTACCAGTCCTTGCCTCGTTTCTCACAGCAGAAGAAGGATTTGATCCAAGCTTGGAAGGCTCACAAGACTTGCAAGTGGATCAGCACTTGGAACAAGTCTTTGGAGACTGAAAAGAAAGAAACTGTCAATGAAAGAGCTGGTTTTGGAACCAGATTCCAAGTGGCCGCCATGCTCGAAATGACAGCTGATTCTGACGAGTTTCTTGCTGTTGAAAAGCACTTGGCCAAGCAAAAAGACATGGTAGACTTGAATTGGGATGAGACGAACCCTGTGGAAGCGAGCTACAAGGCTTCCAAGCTCCAGCGATGGAATTTGGCCTTGCTGAAGAGCACATGGTCTGCTGTGAGCCAAAGCCAAGCAGCCAAGGATAACTTGACAATGTCTTCCAGTGGCTCTGAAGTGCTGCAGATCTCAGGAGTAAGCCTTTGAAGGAGTTTCAGAATGTGTGCAACAGTCTGAATTCCTGCAAGAATGCCTGGGAGAAGGAGCTTGCCAAGGCCCAGGACCTGGCCTGTCGTTTGGAAATCAAAGGTGACCCAAGCTTCCATGCCAAAGGCAAAGGTCTTCAGACTTGGTGTCAAGAGCAGTTGAAAGCCATTGCCAACCTTCGATCCTATGTCGCAGCCAGTGAAGATCTTGCTCCTGAGGACACTTCTCCTGAAAGCCTTTCGAAATCATTGCCTGCTGCCAAAGCATGGCTTGCTTCCAGCCAAGAGAAGCTGCAAGAAGCAAAAGCCAAGGTGAAAACTCACCAGGCATTGCTGTAGGAGCTGTTTGGCCCTTAGATTTTGGAAAGCGCATTTGGTGCAGTTGTCAGTTTTGGAATGTGGAAATGCAGATAAAAATATTGCAGGGATCTGCTTGGAAGATGCGCAGATGGTAACTGCCGCTGGAAAAAGAGCCTGCTTCTAAGCTGATGTACAAGACTCAAGGAGGTGTAAGATCTCCTTTACTGTTGCCCTGTTTCAAAACATTGGCCAAATTTAGCATTAACTAAATACAATGTGTAACTTCTTGTCTTCTGAGGTCTTATGAACTTTTATGTTGACATGTTTTTCCAGCTCAAGCCATGTTTCACAAGAGAAAAGTAGATTTGTCTACCCTTAGGGAACCTGACCAGAAGAGGTTTCGACACAATGTTTCCATTTGTTTTTGACCAAGACTGTCTCTGCTAGAAGAGCCAATGAGCTCATGAAAGATGCACAAATAGCTGGAGCCACTGGTGTGAAAGATTTGGTCAAAGGTGCAGAGAAATCTGGCAGTGGTGAGAAGCAAGCCAATTGGGAAAAGAATTCGGCAAGGGATATGAAAAGAAAAATGTTGAAGAATTGCCTGTGGTTCAATGAATACATTGCATTGATCCCTTGCTACGATCCTGGAACACAAGCAGAAGAGATGAAGAAGATACCTTTTCTTTTGCCACATGAGATTCTTTTTGTCTTCTCGAAGCGCTCTGAGAAGAAAGACTTGCTGCAGACTGGTGGCATGTGTGAACTCAGCAAGAAACATTTGGCGAACATGCAAATGCAGTTCCAAGTTCGAGAAGCCATAGGACTTGGCCTTTGCATTGATGGCACACCTTACAATTATGACAGAAGTCAAACTTTGGAATGCATCTCATTGAATTTTCCTGGCTTACTTCCACCTAATGGTACTTTGCGAATCCCTTTGTGCTGTATTCCAAAGCACTGGTGCATCAAGGGAGTAACTTTGTCGAAGATGTTAGGAATTTTGTCTTGGTCTTTTATTCACTTAGCCAATTGCACTTGGCCTTCAGCAAGGCATGATGGCAGCTTTTGGCACCCAGGCGACAAAAAACGAAGCACATTCAATGGCAAG
>CAMXCT020006565.1:390524-396429 GCA_947184155.2 Cladocopium goreaui | reverse complement strand
ACAGAGAGAGTTTTTACACACAGACGTGTTTGCACACAGAAGCTTTTACACAGAGAAGCCTTTACACAGAGGAGCTTTTACACACAAAAGCATTTGCACACAGCAAGCTTTTACACACACAGGGGCTTTTACACAGAGAAGTCTTTACACAAAGGAGCTTTTTCCACACAGAATGTTTTACACAGAGAAGTCTGTACTCTAAGGAGCTTTTGAACACAAAAGTCTAGGCGCCTTTACACAGAAGCTGTTACACAAAGAAGTCTTTACACAGAGGGCTTTTTACACACAGACGCGTTTTCACACAGAAGCTTTTACACAGAGAAGCCTTCACACAGAGGAGCTTTTACACACAAAAGCATTTACACACAGCAAGCTTTTACACACACACAGGGGCTTTTACACAGAGAAGTCCTTACACAAAGGAGCTTTTTACACACAGAAGGCTTTACACAGAGAAGTCTTTACTTTAAGGAGCTTTTGCACACAAACGTCTAGGAGCCTTTACACACAGAAGCTGTTACACAAAGAAGTCTTTACACAGAAGGCTTTTTACACACAGACGCGTTTGCACACAGAAGCTTTTACACAGAGAAGCCTTCACACAAAGGAGCTTTTACACACAAAAGCATTTACACACAGCAAGCTTTTACACACACAGGGGCTTTTACACAGAGAAGTCTGTACACAAAGGAGCTTTTTACACACAGAAGGTTTTGCACAGAGAAGGCTTTACTCTAAGGAGCTTTTGCACACAAACGTCTAGGAGCTTTTTCACACAGAAGTTTTTACACGAAGACGTCTTTACACAGAGGGCTTTTTACACACAGACACGTTTGCACACAGAAGCTTTTACACAGAGAAGCCTTCACACAGAGGAGCTTTTACACACAAAAGCATTTACACACAGCAAGCTTTTACACACACAGGGGCTTTTACACAGAGAAGTCTGTACACAAAGGAGCTTTTTACACACAGAAGGTTTACACAGAGAAGTCTTTACTTTAAGGAGCTTTTGCACACAAACTTCTTAGAGCTTTTACACACAGAAGTTTTTACACGAAGACGTCTTTACACAGATGATTTTTTACGCACAGACGCGTTTGCACACAGAAGCTTTTACACAGAGAAGCCTTTGCACAGAGGAGCTTTTACACACAAAAGCATTTGCACACAGCAAGCTTTTACACACACAGGGGCTTTTACACAGAGAAGTCTTTACACAAAGGAGCTTTTTCCACACAGAATGTTTTACACAGAGAAGTCTGTACTCTAAGGAGCTTTTGAACACAAAAGTCTAGGCGCCTTTACACAGAAGCTGTTACACAAAGAAGTCTTTACACAGAGGGCTTTTTACACACAGACGCGTTTTCACACAGAAGCTTTTACACAGAGAAGCCTTCACACAGAGGAGCTTTTACACACAAAAGCATTTACACACAGCAAGCTTTTACACACACAGGGGCTTTTACACAGAGAAGTCTGTACACAAAGGAGCTTTTTACACACGGGAGCCTTTTGGAAGCAAATTTCGGCCTTTTGGCGGCCCCTCGGCCGGCTATTGACTTTCTCTTCTGGGATCATTGGGAAACGGCAATTTTCGGCAAAATCCTGGCCGGGAGCCTTTTGGAAGCATATTTCTGCCTTTTGGCGGCCCCTCGGCCGGCTATTGAATTTCTCTTCTAGGATCATTGGGAAACGGCCGTTTTTGGCCAAATCCTAGCCGGGAGCCTTTTCGAAGCATATTTCTGCCATTTGGCGGCCCCTCGGCCGGCTATTGACTTTCTCTTCTGGGATCATTGGGAAACGGCCGTTTTTGCCCAAATCCTGGCCGGGAGCCTTTCGGAATTTGGCGGTCCCTCGGCCGGCTATTGAATTTCTCTTCTGGGATCATTGGGAAACGGCCGTTTTTGGCCAAATCCTGGCGGGGAAGTTTTACACAGAGAAGTCTTTACTTTAAGGAGCTTTTGCACACAAACGTCTAGGAGCCTTTACACACAGAAGCTGTTACACGAAGAAGTCGTTACACAGATATATAGCTTTCTTTCACTCACAGACGCGTTTACGCACAGAAGCTTTTACACAGAGAAGCCTTTACACAGAGAGTTTTACACACGGAAGCTTTTACACACAGTGAAATCTTTACACAGACGCGCTTTCACACAGAGAAGCTTTCACACACAGAAGCTTTTACACAAAGAAGTCTTTATACACAAAGTGGTTTTTACACACAGAAACTTTTACACGCAAAAGCTTTTACACACAGAAGTCTTTGCACAGAGGCGCCTTTACACGAAGTAACCAGTTGAAATTGGCAGCAGTTGTTCGGGACAAACTCTTGGCAGGAGCTTTCGGGAACTCACTTGCTCCCCAAAAAAGCCGTCTATTTCCAACAAAGTTCCTATTCCATGAACTTTTTTCAAAAAACATAAGGAATATATTTCTGAAGTAGGTCCCCATCCAAAAGCTTTCAAGCCCACACTGCGATGAAATGGAGGGTCGAGAAATCCGGCGGAGCCGACGAGGGGCGTCAGCCCTTAAATATGTATATGTGTATGTGCATATAGACTGATATAAAGTATAATAAATAGATATATGTCAAAATTCCTTAACTAGTAAAAACGTGTATGTGTAATATCTTATACATTTATATATACATATACAGATACATATGCATAATTATATATTATGTCTCTGTGTGTGCACATAGTTGTACATATAGACAGCGAATCTCCTTCCGCCTTCTTAGCACCAGGGCGATGATCACAGGGACCACCTCACCCACGAACTCCAGCAAGGCGGGAGTCCACTCCCTGGCACTGGGAGAAACTGGGAGAAACTGGGAGGATTCTGAGTTTGGGGCAGTTTGGGATGAGTGTCCAAGATTGGGGAAACTGAGACTGTCCAAGTTTGGGATGGAAAATCTTCTGGAAAATATTCAGCAACTTTTCTTTGTGGAAAATGCGGCCGAAAAAATATGTCTTGGGCTTAAAAAAATGCCGACCGATTCGTTTCAAGCTTGAAGTGAAACAGATTGCCAGATTCGTGGAGGAGCCTTAGCAACATCCGAATGATATGTATATTATGTATATATATATATATATATGCTCAGCATCATGTATATATGATATATGTATATATGTAATGTAATGTACAGTAAATGCAAATGTAAATGTAAAGCAAAGTAATGTAATGTAATGTTCGTATGTAAAAATATGTATGTGTATGTATAGTCTGGAGTCAAGAGACAACTCCCCTAGGGTCCCAGTATGTCCCAATCCTTTGCGCATGCCCTGCATTGAAACCCAGCCTGTTCTTCAGCACAGAGCTGAGAACTGGGGGAACGACATCCCCAACCAGCTGCATCAGCGCGGGGGACCAACCCTGGTGGTGGCTCAACACACCACGCATCACCTGGGGAAGCGCCCGGCACCCCTCTCATGATGGCTTGGTGCTGTCCGCACATGGAAAATTATGAAAAGATAAAGAAGCTGCTCAGCTTCACACCTGGGGAGTAAGGGGTGAATGCTGAGACTGAGGCTGATGGGACAATGTCTGCTACCAATGCTGTCAGGGCAGGGGTCCACTCCTCCTAGCGAAGATGACTACCCCTGGGCGTAGGCTCAGTCCAAAGCTTATCTTCAAAGTCATGGGGATCCAAAACGAAACAATTGCTCCCCAAAGGAAAAACTTTCCAAGAAAAGTCTTTGTATAATAATAATGTCAGTAGCCTCCCATCAGGTTTGATAGTGACTTGATGGAACTCAATGCTCTCCTTCACAAACCCATGGATCATCCCTTCATGCGTGGAGCTGAAGGGCATCCCAACACCATCAGACTGATTGTTAAAATATGTACCTGTACCCTCTGGTAATCAAACGCGGCGACAATCGAAAACCCCTTTTAAAGATGGAGCTTTTCTTAGGAAAATCATCTATAAATAGGGAATGGTTAATTGCCACATTTGATTACCAGAGGGTACCCCGTACTCCCCTGAGCACTCTTGAAGCTTTGCATGTCCTTCTTTTCCATCACTCTGGACAATGCTGGTGGCACGATGTCGCCCACCGCATCAACCCTGAATGCTGTAGCACGGCAACATCAGCAATACGCTTCACAGCTAGTGCTCTGCCTTGAAGGTGACCTAAAGATATCCGCCGACCCCGGCAGACGCAAGGGGGAGTGCGTAAGGGAAAAAGAGTTTATGACACAGCTGCCAGGAAAGAATAATAATAATTCGCTGACCCTGGCCGATGCAAGGGGGAGCGCGTAAGGGAAGAAGAGGTGCTGCACTGCTACTTTTATACTGCCAGGCAGCAGCAGGCAGCAGCAGGCAGCAGGTAGCAGCCAGCAGCAGCCAGCAACAGCCCGCACCAGCCAGCAGCAGCCAGCAGCAGGCAGCAGTACGTGTCTGGCAGGCAGCAGCAGCCGGCGTTAGGCAGCCAGCAGCAGCCAGCAGCAGCCAGCAGCAGCCAGCAGCAGCCAGCAACAGCCAGCAGCAGGCAGGAGCAGGCAGCAGCCAGCAGCAGGCAGGAGCGGCAGGCAGCAGCAGGCAGCAGGCAGCAGGATTCCTTTTTGTAGGAGATTTCAGAAGGGACGTTCCGGCCTAGGGAAACGCATATTTTGGACTCCGTTCGTCCTTCAGGGCCATGGTGTTTCCCCGTCCGGCAGGGCCGTGTCTTTGTGGGCACAGCAGCAGCAGCAGCAGCAGCAGTTGTTTCTTGCTTTGGAGGCTGTTTGATTGCAGCAGCACGACAGCAGCACCACAGCAGCAGCAGCCACCAGTAGCAGCACCAGCAACAGCAACCAGCAGCAGCCGGCGTTAGGCAGCCAGCAGCAGCCAGCAGCAGCCAGCAGCAGCCAGCAACAGCCAGCAGCAGGCAGGAGCAGGCAGCAGCCAGCAGCAGGCAGCAGCCAGCAGCAGGCAGGAGCGGCAGGCAGCAGCAGGCAGCAGGCAGCAGGATTCCTTTTTGTAGGAGATTTCAGAAGGGACGTCCCGGCCTCGGGAAACGCATATTTTGGACTCCGTTCGTCCTTCAGGGCCATGGTGTTTCCCCGTCCGGCAGGGCAGGAAAGAATAATAATAATTCGCTGACCCTGGCCGATGCAAGGGGGAGCGCGTAAGGGAAGAAGAGGTGCTGCACTGGTACTTTTATACTGCCAGGCAGCAGCAGGCAGCAGCAGGCAGCAGGCAGCAGGTAGCAGCCAGCACCAGCCAGCAGCAGCCCGCACCAGCCAGCAGCAGCCAGCAGCAGGCAGCAGTACGTGTCTGGCAGGCAGCATCCGGCAGCAGCAACCAGCAGCAGCCGGCGTTAGGCAGCCAGCAGCAGCCAGCAGCAGCCAGCAACAGCCAGGAGCAGGCAGCAGCCAGCAGCAGGCAGGAGCGGCAGGCAGCAGCAGGCAGCAGGCAGCAGGATTCCTTTTTGTAGGAGATTTCAGTTCCGGCCTCGGGAAACGCATATTTTGGACTCCGTTCGTCCTTCAGGACCATGGTGTTTCCCCGTCCGGCAGGGCCGTGTCTTTGTGGGCACAGCAGCAGCAGCAGCAGCAGTTGTTTCTTGCTTTGGAGGCTGTTTGATTGCAGCAGCACGACAGCAGCACCACAGCAGCAGCAGCCACCAGTAGCAGCACCAGCAGCAGCAACCAGCAGCAGCCGGCGTTAGGCAGCCAGCAGCAGCCAGCAGCAGCCAGCAACAGCCAGCAGCAGGCAGGAGCAAGCAGCAGCCAGCAGCAGGCAGGAGCGGCAGGCAGCAGCAGGCAGCAGGATTCCTTTTTGTAGGAGATTTCAGAAGGGACGTTCCGGCCTCGGGAAACGCATATTTTGGACTCCGTTCGTCCTTCAGGGCCATGGTGTTTCCCCGTCCGGCCGGGCCGTGTCTTTGTGGGCACAGCAGCAGCAGCAGCAGCA
>CAMXCT020006565.1:290524-385524 GCA_947184155.2 Cladocopium goreaui | reverse complement strand
CCGGCACCAAAGGCTTTGCAAACATCTCCAGGGCAAGTGCACCTAGGGCTTTGCCAACGACTTGTCAGGAGGAAACTGGTCCCCAGAGTCTAGTGGATTGGGGATATTCGACTTGAGAATTTTCCATGAATTTGTGTCTGTTTTTTCTATGTGGATGGCATACGCAAAACGAATCACCCGAGCAGCTGATTCGACAACCTGCCAGATTGGTTTCCCCACCCACCATCAGAAACAATGCGGCCACCCAAACCTGAGCCACGTAAGAAGGCTCTGGAAGTGATGGGATAAACCACTTGAGAAATGACCGGTGCAATGACCCAAGATTCCGTGTTCGAAATGCTGGCTTAAGAGTCCACAATCTCCATAACCCGTGGCAAACTCCAATGATGGTTACTCGGCCCCATGTTTGCTTCATGAAATAACATGAAATACCCATCATGATGGGCAGACATATCAGCAAGATTCTGAAATGGGGTAGCCCTGAATTTCATTGTTTGATGGTCATAAATGGGGGTATACCGTACCCCATTCTTGGACACTTAAATCCAGTGGTCATAGTGCCGGTTGTATATTCCCACCATATCCCAATATGATCCCGTTAATTATCACTTGAAATTCATGGAATAATAGATTCCCGTTGGCATACTATTGTTGGTTCTATTATCCCATCAATTCCCGACTCCCCTCTGGTCATTTGTTACATAGCTATTGAAAATGGCCATAGAAATCATTGATTTACTCATGGAAAAATGGGTGATGTTCCATAGTTTGTTTGTATGTTTACCAGATGGTCCCAATGCGACATCAAAAAAAGTTTGCCCAAGGTCTGATCCTGGCGAAACGTCGCCAGGGTGCCATGTGCTGCATCGGCACATTCCAAAACCGCAGAGAGCTGGGGGTATCCCACACCTGCGGAACATCGACGTAGAACCGTAACTGGGTCACTGGGTGATCCAAAAATTGCCTGTAAAAAAAATGAATGACTTACCCTCTGGTAATTTAACATAGCTATTGAAAATCACCATTTATAGTGGATTTTCCCATTGAAAATGGTGGATCTTTTCATAGTTATGTAAACGTCTACCAGAGGGTAACAGACATGAGTATTCAACATGAAGCATCATACGACAGGATTCGAGTGGGTTATTTTTTTACATGGGTGTCAAAATATAGTACCTGCCATGGTACCTGCTATAGCTGCAGCAATTGCTGAGCGAAGCTGCGAAACCATGCAGCTTCTAATGACAGGATTCCAGCACTTAGTGCAGGGATCGGACTAGCCACTTGAATAAACACTGCTATAAGCGAGTTACCTTAATGGGATATGTCCAATTGTATCCATCATCATATGCATAATATACCATAATATCATATAATACCGAAATTGATATATCTATATACATATATATATATACACATACATACCATGGTTTGTAACTTCTTAGAGGTTTTAATGCCATCCCTGTCTCGGATGCCCGGATCCAGTGGCGTTTTTCGCGCCTGTTTGCTTGCGAGTGGTGCACACACTGCCCGGGCCAATGCCCACCTGGTGATCCCCAGCAGCATCCAGCATCCAGCAGCCATAATTTTGATAGCCCCAAAAAACGAGATGGAAAAGGTCGAAAAGTACAAGCAGTAAAATCCAGAAAAAAAAAACGATGCTAAAATGTAGCCTCTCATTTTGGCCTGTTCAACATCTATTTGGGGGGCTATCGCAGCTATCTTGCATGATTTTGGATGAGCTGCCAGGCCTTGATGACATCGGCACCAGAGAAAATCAGTTCCTCCGTCATCTCTTTGGTCACCACGTTGCCAGCCATGATGGTCACCTCATCGGGGAGGATCATCGGTCATCATTTTCCCTGGTTCAAAATGACCATAAATTGAGGATATACCGTATACACTCCCGATGTTCAGACAAACCCAAAGATCATATGTGGGTTCTATATATATATATATAACATATATATATATATTATATTATATATATATATTATATATATATTTATAATATAAATATATATATAATTATGATTAATTATGTATATAATGCCATGATATTTCTGAAGCTTGGCCCTGGTCAGTTGACCTCGGTCCAGCCTTTGGATAGGTCTTTCGCACCTCCCTGATGCACTGCACAAAGGCCTGAGCTGCACGGGTTCCAACCCCCGATTCGGGGGCAGGGTCGATGTTCGTTGGGGTGAGGGTGAACGCTTAACCAATTGGCTTTGCCAAATATCTCTGCTTCATCCTGAGAATCCGCCCAAATCTCTTGCCTGATTTGTGGTGGTTTCTGGCAATCCCACAAGCCATACCGCGTCAAACCTGGAAGCCGACACCCCCTAAAAAAAGTTCCAGGCTTCGGATCCCTCCCAAGCGGCCTCGGAATAGCCATTGGCCACATCGATGCAGACCATGTTGATGCCCGGCACCTGCGAACGCCATGGTCGACTCACAGCTACAACGGGGCAGAATTCTGGTCAGGTCCCGCACCGCTTTGATGATTTGAGCCAACTTCTCCATGTCCTGGCCATGGATGTGGGGGATGAAATCATATTTTGGACCAATGGGGAAAATGGAACCCATGGTCTTTGTGAAAACGGTGTCCAAACGTGTTAATATATTTGACCTTGGTGCAAGTGATGAGCTGCGGCGGGTGAATAGATCCTTATCTAGTGCGATTGCCCAAAATATTTGAACCACATGCGTTTGTCATCTTTTGTAGAGCTGCCACTGGAGGGGAAATCCAGAAGTGACAGGGAAAAGCCAGCGCCTTACCATGTTTGTTTCAAGATTCACGCCACGGGATGTATAGAATAAACTGGTCACTGACAGGAAAATAACATCATGAGCTCTTACTGAATTGGGACGATGTCACTACACGACCG
Source organism: Cladocopium goreaui (assembly GCA_947184155.2). Lineage (NCBI taxonomy): Eukaryota > Dinophyceae > Suessiales > Symbiodiniaceae > Cladocopium > Cladocopium goreaui. Next base: position 382,636 of record CAMXCT020006565.1, on the reverse strand, counting down.
GACCATCTCTGCTTTCCACTTCCGATGCATTTCAGGAAAGCCTGGAACAAGATCATTTCTCCTATTCCCACAATGTGTGTTCGATGCCCTTCGCTTCCTGCTTCTGTGTAATGTGGATAGAATTTACTGCAGACCGCACAATCAAACTGAAGACTTCCCAGATATTTTGGCCTTGTTTCATTTAAGAAATTCTCTGCAAATCGGGAAAATCATCAAATTCCATCATCTTCACCAATAAAACATAGCAATTTTGGGGGGTATCACCATGACATGGTACCCATGGAGAAAGCGGACACCTTCTCCAGGATGCCAGTGCTCACTGCCACGAAGCCCAGGATTTCCTTGCCAGGCCCTGGCTGCGGACCCCCTGGGGTGCGAAGGAGTTGGTTGAATAGTTGAGCTAATGGTTGAGTTGATTCTTGAAAACATTCTGAAACTGTGAAGCTCCAATTTTTCGAGTCAAGTAAGTTGATTCTTAAGTGAAACTCATTGATAGTCACTGATTTTGTCGCTGAAATCGTCATTGATGGGTGATAGAGAAGATAATCATTGATAGTCATTGATGCTTAAAACATGAAAAATAATCCCATCCCCCTGATATTTTTCACACCTCCATTCAATGGTCCCATGTTTGAGTGTAAATCCCCTACTAAACCATGGTTTCTACAGGGTGTTTTGTTTCATCTTAGGGGTGGTCGGGATTCTTGGCCAATCGCGCCTTCGGCCCAGTTCTTCCATTGCTCCACGCTGTAGTGCTTGTGGATGGCCGTAATGCCTCGGCCAGTATTTCTCTGGGTTGAAATGGGTTGAACCAGCGAGAAAAAAGGGTTGTTTTTGGTACCAAATATATATATATAACTTTTATAAAACCAACTGGAATAGACTATAATATATAACTATAATATGGAATATACAAAGGGATATTTTTTGTAGGAATAGAATGGGCAATGGGGATGCAATTCCTTCTCACTTCGAGGCTTAGTCCGTCCATTTGGTGCCTCGATCCCATGCCGCCCGGGAAGCGCCCGGGAAGCGCCCGGGAAGCGTTAGCACAAGACATGTGAGTCTTGTGTTAAAAAAAAAAAAACTACCTTTGGGGGATGGTTTATACCATATACTAAATGGTGATGTTGGGGATGGTTTATGATTGGGGAAACCCACATTAATTATTGCATATTATTGCTATTACTACAGGTATGAAATATTAAAATAGGACCTTAATTCAAAAATGAAATATATAGTAACAATCATATGAATCATAGTCCTCCCATAGGATATGACTAGTTATTACTATAGTTATCTTAATAAAACTTAATCCTGTGGGAGTTATCTTATCTTGTCCCAGGACGACTCCGAATACTTCCAGCTCAGGTGGCACTTGCGCTTTGCCAGAACTTCCGCAACCTGCTGCAACGGGTCACTGAGAGGTTGGTTAACAAAGGCAGTTTATAATACTGGCTGGCAAATGTGGATGTTAGTAGGATTGCCACAATGGATTGTGATAATCCCCGAGATATTGGATAGTGCAACTCCACATCATCATCAAGCACCAGTGATTTTGAACACTGCTCTTAAACGCATGGAGTCAGCGACAAATAACCCAGAAACATCGACAAGCGTCCAAGCGTCAAGCAGCCAAATGAAAAGTTGTATCACCAAAGGATCATGCTCCACTGGTTGGTGGTTTTAACTTGTTTTAACCATCTTGAAAAATCATGGAGTTCGTCAATGGGAAGGATGACATCCCATAATATGAAATGGAAAGTAAAAGTCATGTTCCAAACCACCAAGCAGTCCAGATTTTTGAATGCCTATGGCATGGCATGGGCCATACAATTCGCATCACCACATCCCCAGCAATGGCCATGGCGGCCATGGACCAACCCACCAGCGACCTCGAAGGTGCCAACTGTGTCCATGTTGGCCGCAATGATGGGGGTGCCACTCCACACCTGCGATTCCGGCCCATCCCAAATATGGTCAAAAAATTGGAATTCTCACTCCAAAACGATGGAAAATACAGCAAATGGGTCGTTGAAAAAGAAGAAAACTGTTTTCTGACTGCCTGTATCTATTTGCGAACGTAGCACACAGAGTAGACAGCCATGAGCCATGGGTAGTCCAGCACTGAGTTTTTTCTATGCACATACTCTCACTTGAGTGATCTACGTGCGAATGTTTGCAAGATTCATGAGTTGCAAACGCCGGGTGTGTTCCGATTGGTTATCAAGACGCTTGATTTCCCCACGCGGTTTCAGATAAATAGCTAGATAGAGATAGAAGACAGAGACAGAGCGGGAGAGATAAACAGAAGTAGATAGAGAGATAGTTCAAGTTCGAGAGATAGATAGAGAGACAGAGATAGTTAGAGAGATAGGAGAGACCTGAGATATAAAGAGATAGAGAAATAAATAATATATTATATGCCTACAGTTGGTTTGGATTTCCCATGTTTTCAACACAAAACCGTTCGCGAATGAGGGCCAGCAGGATGCAATGATTTCCACTTCTCACCTGTTTGGAGTTCGGGAAGATAAATTCCCTTTCGATGGAGACCTGTCAAGGCGTCAGTCAAACAACAGAAACCAATCACGTTCCCGGGGATTGCTAAGTAACATGTTTTTTGAAGTGTCTATCTCTATATCTATAATTATATACAGTATATAATATATATATACACGCTGTATGTACATTTTATTTGTATACAATGAATAAGTATCCACAAATGGGGGCGTCTCAAGATTTTAAAATCAAGAATTGATGTTGATCATATTTTTTCGATTGGCCGTAATTTGGAACGTCCCCCTTTTGGGACTGTGCCCAGGGAAGGACAACAGGTTCATAGTTTTGATATTCTTCCAGCTGTTCAAAGCATGGTCAATGAGTTGTTGCTGCTATCTCAAGAGTATCTCCAGGGTGCAAATACATCCAAGTATATACCCGAAAGAAGTACAGAAAAATCACACTCATGTGATGGAGCAGCGACAGTTGCATCTTTCGGTTGAGGAAAATGTTGACAAAGCTTAAAATTCCAGCCGCAAGCCATTCATTTTCTACTGGCAGTTTGAGATTCACCAACATAATTATAACATAATTATAATCGAACAACATCCACTACCAAGATCCCAATTATGTTGGTGAAGAAACTATCCCAATTATGTTGGTGAATAAACAACATCCACAACATCCACTAAGGTACAAGAAACTATCCACCATTCTCCAAGATCCCACCTGCGCTCGGCTTGACAATGCAGATCGCTTGGGTCGGATCAGCACGTCCTGCATGACCCCGAAAGGCTCGGCACGTGCGAAAGGATTGGAGTCGAAGGCACTGGGGTTGCTGTGAAGATGGATGATTGCTGGGGTATGGTCATACCACCATTAACGGGATTATCAGGAGGAATTTCCTAACTAGATCGTATATTAGTCAAGGATAGCCTCGTCCCTTTTCCCAAGTTACGACCCCCAAGCTGTGTGACAATGATTTCGTAACAATCTACAACATCAAGCACAAGTCATAACAACCAACAACATCAGTTCGGGCAATGTTTCTGCAAACGAGGGACGGCCACACTTTTAGAATATTTATTGTTATCATTATTGTCACTATTGACCGTCATTCATCATCGTCGTCGTCGTCGTCGCCGTCGCCGTCGCCGTCACCACCATCACCACCACCATCACCACCATCACCACCACCACCACCACCACCACCATCATCATCATCATCATCATCATTATCGGCGTCATCATCGTCATCCTCATCGTCATCCTCATCGTCATCCTCATCGGCATCCTCATCGTCATCCTCATCGTCATCCTCATCGGCATCCTCATCGGCATCCTCATCGTCATCCTCATCGTCGTCGTCAAATTGTTGGGTATCCAATGGTATCCATGCTCGCGCTGCTTGTGACATTTTTAACAGTCTGCTCAATCCCTCCTTGCGACCCTACGGTCCGGTTCTAGCCTGCCCAACGCATGTTCAGCAGCTGGGCGAACTGTCTTCGCACTGCGGTCTTTCAGCAAGGGGCGCACAGCCTCTATTGCCTGCCGGTTTCCTCTCCTGGCCGCGTGGGTCAAGGCTTGGAGTGCGGCATGTCGCATCCCAGCCTGGCTATGAAACAACCGGAGGCAAATCTCGTTGATTGCATGCTGATTGTCCGGACTGACCACCTTCAAGGCCTGCACTGCTGCGTCTCGAACAGTTTGGTGGGTATGCTCGAGCCTTTTGCACAGGTTTGTCAGACAGCGGCTGCGTCAAGTTGTTTTTCCAATCGCATCGATTAGCCTCATATATCTCCAACTGATGCCAGTTTGCCAAGTATACTTTGAAGGCCTCGTGTGGATGGCGTTCACGCGATGCATGGCATCCAGCGATTATTGCAGCATCATCTCTTTGCCAGTTTGCGAAGCACAGACAGCCCAGCTCGCTGCATGCAGAAATCACGGTGCTTTAGCTTCGCAAAGCTTCTCGGCCAGATGACCCTGCAAAAAAGTATGGGTGAGCCACTTCTCCGCTGCTTCATCGACCAGCTCGTGAAAGTCCCAGGCCCTGTCGCGTGCCCCCTCACCACCAAGGGGGATCCGATAAAGATCCTCTACTGTCTGAACTCCATCAAGTTGCTTCGTTAGGCTGCCTTTGATGAGAAAAAAATCAACAATCAACCCCACATAGATCTTGTTGCCAATCTCCTCAATCTCCTGCCCGCGTTTGAAGCGGATTTGCCACTCCTCTGCCAACGGCCAGTGCAAAGAGGGCTGGAACTCCCACCGGTCGGGAAGGCCCGCGGAAGACAAACGCCATCTGATGGTAGTCACAGTTCACACACAAAAAAAAAGTTACCTGGAAACCCAATGAACAGTTTGTGTCGTTTTGATTCGTTTTGTAGGTTCATACCTTTTTTGGAACAACACTTGCAGAAATGTATCAAAAATAGTCTCAAATCAGGAAGTTACACAACGAGCAGGTGACATTGAATCGAAGCTGAAGCACTTGAGATGCTGGAGACGGCATATTGACATTGAAGAATGTCAAAACCCAAAAGCTTCACTTGGAGCAAGAGAGCTTCAGCCCAAGCTCCCCAGAATCATCCCCACACCAAATCTTGACATTCATTATTACAATGCATCATGGAAGTTAAGCAAGTTCTTCTTCCAACTTTATCACATATGCATTGTTAGCACAAAGTGTCAAATGTTCTTGGATTGCTGATGTCCACAAACAACACATCCAGTGTTTTCTGTTCTATATTGTTTCATTTCTCAATATTCAATCTGTCAAATTCACAACCTAACTTTAAACATTGTTGAGATTGTTTATACTCAAAAAGTTCATCAACACTACGTTTGACCTTCCGACATGTTGAACATTTCGGTTCGGCCATACATCCTCAGACAGCATTTCTTAAAGTGTTTTAGGGATGATGTCTCGCAAAAGATTTTCCAACATCCTCACCTCCTTCAACCCCAATCATTTCAAGAAAAAGATCCCTTTCATCAAAATCAGATTATGTTCAGAATATCTGGTGAGATTTGTTTCAAGGCAATTACAGTAATTGCATCTGCTCCGGTACTGCAGAAAGAAGGCAGACATGTCATTGCCTGAATGGAAATTCTATGAAATTCTGCATATTACCAGTAGGAAATTTAATGGACATTTGACTGCTGCCAGTAGGAAAACCCCAGTCACATAGGATACTGTTAGCTGACATATCAATTCAGTTTTGCCTCATTCTGCCTTTTTGCAGTTTTTGTGAGAGGCACCGCAACAACCAATAGCAGTGTGTCACATCAACCAACAAGGTAGCCTGCCCACAATTTCTGGGTAGCCTGCCCCCTATTGGACTGGTTTCCCTATTCAGTTGATTTCAGTTGCAGGCGAAAACTCTCCATTAACACATTAAAACACACATCAAAACATAGATTCCATAGATTCCATAGGAGTCTGGCATGACCTGGAGCCTATCAGTTTCTCGCCTTAAAATCCAATTTCATCTCCGTCTCCAAGTGTGGCATGCTGTCGCAACTGGCGAGACCCTGGGCAGCGACATCCAGCTACCACTGCGGAAGCCCGCTGTTGAAAGAATGAAGAAGCTTTTGGGCTGAAAATACCATATCAAAATATATCGACTATCGAAATATAGCCAAAAAAAACAAAATATATCGAAATATAGCAAAAAAAACAAAATATATATCGAAATATATCAAAATGTTAACATTATTAACATTGGACTCATTCGCTGTCACTGGATTGTTTCGGGCTCGAGCGTCTGATCTTTACGGAATCACCGCGAAAAGCCCCTCGAAAACTCGAGCTGTCTGCGTCAGTTGTGGATATGTTTTCAACATGGTGCAATTCAACAGCGACTGGTTGGTATACCGTACTACCCCTCTGAAAAATGATGGAGTTCGTCAGTTGGGATGATGACATTTGCATGGAAAGTCATAAAATTCCATGGTTCCAGTCACCACCAATTCAACAGCAACAATCAAGACAAAGCGGGCATGGATCATCCCAAATAGCGGTTGATTGCCATATATTGCCATACACCCCATAGGGATCAGGGTTCAGATAAGGGGGGAGGAGTTGTGCAGATGGTTTTGGTAGATACAGAGTGGAATGCATAGGGTGCACAACTACAAAATGCAGTGCGTGTAGGTTTTTTTGCTGCTACAAAATGAAGAACATAACTCTTTCTGGCTCGGAAAATAATTCAAAACCAGTACTACAAAATCCAATGCATCTGAAGTTAAAAAATAGCTGAACGTCGGAATTGCTAACATGATTTTTTCCCAATGACATTTTGTAGTTGGGTCTTTGCCATCCAAAGTTCCGACCAACATAAATTCGGAGAACATTTTGTAGTTGTCAATGATTGAATTTAGTTGGATCAAGTGTTGACCCCGTGCAGTTTGTTAGATGGCATTCTGTAGCTTCATGATCTGTTTCATGTTACATTTTAAATCATGTTAATTATATTTTATATCATTTTATGAATGTTTCAACTTCCTCAACATACATACAACTACAAAATGCAAATGATTGCAAATGAGATTTTATGTTGGATGCTTCAACTATTCAACCTGTACAGCTACAAAATGCAAATGAGATTTTATGTTGGATGCTTCAACTATTCAACTTGTACAACTACAAAATGCTAATGAAATTTTATGTTGGATGCTTCAACTAACTCAACATATACAACTACAAAATGAAAATGATGATTGGAAAGGAATCAACTACAAAATGATTCCAAATACAAAATGGGGGGCACAACCCCTCCTGTTTGTACAAAAAAATCCTGGCTGGCAATCTGTACTGTAGCCCAAGTCCTCCCCATTTCGTAGCTGAAATTTGAAGGTGGATCCATAGGGCACCCGGCCCAGGTTCTGGCGCGACGGGTGACTGGATTGAGCCCTAAAAGAAGCTACGCAGCGATAACCAGTCCGATAGCCATGAGCCCCAAAGGTTCAGTTTTACCCTCTGGGAATTTGTTGCATAGCTATTGAAAATGGCCATAGAAATAGTTGAGTTTCCCATTAATAGCATGGTGATTTTCCAGTTCGCTATGTTAGTTTACCAGAGGGTAACCACCAAAGAATTTTGGAAAACCAAAAAGCAACATGTGAAAAAAAAAAAACAAACCTGGCAGGATAATAATAAACCACAGGCAGAGCCACATGAAACTGGCCATAACATGTTGAAGCATCTCAAATCCAACAAAATTAAAACATATCTAAAAATATTACAAATATGATTTCAAATATGCAACAAGCTTTCAAGTAACGAAGCCGAACCAAGCTTCAAACTCACTACCAAGCTGTCGCACCAGTTCTTAGCTCTCAACTGGATGGCTTTTTCAAGCAATGCATAAAGAGTGGGTTCCAACGGTTCCACGCTTTGGCACAACTTTGTCATCCAAACTAGGTACTGTTTGAGTTGAGTCTGGCTAACCTGAAAAAGAATGAACGTCCAATATCTAAAAGAACCTCCTGGATACGTTCTGGATACCCACTGCTTGCATTGTGAACCCGCAGACCCACTTGCTCCATTTCGCAGTGGGAACACATCCCAGAACCAAAAGTTCCATTTCTCAAGCTGAAGGCAAGGTTCAAAAGAAAGGATTCCATGGCACAGCAGTGTCTCTTGTTGCTCGTTGCTCGTCGAATTGCTAGGAAATCCATGTTTTTCTGGGATGGAATTCCCCAAAATGTCTCTGGTTTTGACACCTGCGCCATCCCTTCTTCAGCTTTTAGCAGCCTTGCCTTTCAGCACCCCATCACCCCGAAAGGAATCTTCACCTGGCCAAGAACCGATCATGGATGAGGCTACAATGAGACTACCATGGATGGCTCTTGGATAAGCCAGGTCTTAACTTCCAATGTTTGGGTTCAGCATGAAATAAAGATGCATTGATCAATGAAAAGTATTTGACGCAGTGGTGTTTGCAAAAACAGGTTTCAGCAGCAAGAACCTCTTCTTCAAGTGGCTTTTCATGACCTGCCACAGCACATCATTGACACATCATGCATCAACTGATGTGTGTTGTTCAGTCCAATTGATGCAGATTCGTCCAATGTCATGGGCTATTCGAACTGCCTGTAGCTGCGAACGTCTACACACCTCTTCACACCTCTTTACATTTCGGGCATTTTTCGGACTTGATCCGTTTCATCGGAGAACAGTGAAAGATGTGAAAGAACAACATGGCAGTGCTATCTTCCGAAAACCTAGAACGAACAGAATTGTTTGCGTTTGCCTCTCAAAAGCTCGAAGCATGTTGCTCAACTTACAAGAATCGCAAACATCCAGCGCCTGTCAATCTGAATTATATGTACATGTACATGCTGTATAGATACGTATGCATAGACATAGACATATAGAACGCATATGTTTAGTTACACATTTACATACATATCTAAAACGGTTTTTGCATTGCTTAGATTTGCTTAGCACATCTGACTGAGGACTCAGTTTCTGCATCCAAAAGTCCTGGACTTTCCCTGTTCGTCTTAGATGGATGCAATCACAAGGGTAAACATCCGGGAATTCCTTCAGGAATGCTGACACTACCAGCCTTCGCAGCCTTCGCAGCCTTCGCAGCCTTCCCCGACTTTTCCAACTTCACAGGCCTTTGTCAACAGTGGTTCTCAAATTATTGCCTTGGGATGATATCTGCCCAACATCGGAGATGGATGGGTAAAACGACAGGATCTATACCTTGCCGGCTAAGAGAGGGCAACTTGGGATAACATGGATAATGCATGATAATGCTCGAATGGATGGCTCTTGGATACGCCAGGTCTTAACTTCCAATGTTTGGGTTCAGCATGAAATAAAGATGCATTGATCAATGAAAAGTATTTGACGCAGTGGTGTTTGCAAAACAGGTTTCAGCAGCAAGAACCTCTTCTTCAAGTGGCTTTTCATGACCTGCCACAGCACATCATTGACACATCATGCATCAACTGATGTGTGTTGTTCAGTCCAATTGATGCAGATTCGTCCAATGTCATGGGCTATTCGAACTGCCTGTAGCTGCAAACGTCTACACACCTCTTCACACCTCTTTACATTTCGTGCATTTTTCGGACTTGATCCGTTTCATCGGAGAACAGTGAAAGATGTGAAAGAACAACATGGCAGTGCTATCTTCCGAAAACCTAGAACGAACAGAATTGTTTGCGGTTGCCTCTCAAAAGCTCAAAGCATGTTGCTCAACTTACAAGAATCGCAAACATCCAGCGCCTGTCAATCTGAATTATATGTACATGTACATGCTGTATAGATACGTATGCATAGACATAGACATATAGAACGCATAATGTTTAGTTACACATTTACATACATATCTAAAACGGTTTTTGCATTGCTTAATTAGATTTGCTTAGCACATCTGACTGAGGACTCAGTTTCTGCATCCAAAAGTCCTGGACTTTCCCTGTTCGTCTTAGATGGATGCAATCACAAGGGTAAACATCCCGGAATTCCTTCAGGAATGCTGACACTACCAGCCTTCGCAGCCTTCGCAGCCTTCGCAGCCTTCGCAGCCTTCCCCGACTTTTCCAACTTCACAGGCCTTTGTCAACAGTGGTTCTCAAATTATTGCCTTGGGATGATATCTGCCCAACATCGGACATGGGTCAAGACCCGTGGATCAAAAAAGCAATGGATGGCAGAGCAAATATGTCCAAAACGATTCGAAACTTGTCACGGGGAGTATTCTTGCATTTTCACCCATGTCGGCAGAAGTTCAAAAATGTATGAGGAAAAATTGTGTATCCTTATCCGCCTTATCCTTTTTGAGTTGTCCAATGTTAGCCAATAACCTTTCCAACACACGTTTCCAACAACATCCAGCGTCCAGTCACCGCCATTCGGAATGCTGGAGATCCCAACGATCTTTCAGCGACGTCCTTTGCTTCTTGGGCCTGGCTCACTGAGATCAACATGGATCCACCATGAAAAACCACCATCTGGGGGAAAATGTTGATCCCCATGATACATGTCAAGATGATACAAGTGATATCAAGTGATAAAGTGGCGACCAAACTTGGAATGCTCCAAACGTGGGGAAAAAAAAACTCTGGAGACTGCTCTGTACCACTGGAAGAACCGAAAAAAAAATGTTCGGCTCGCCTCCAGCTGCTTCACTCGACGAGCCAAGGATGTCAATCCCAGGACCTGCATTGATTTTCAGGTGTCAAAAAATGTGTAGTGTTTTTTTGTGGGCAGCCCAAGGATGTCAATCCCAAAAATCACCAAAAGCATGGGCGGTTTTTGAACCATCCCGAAATGATAGCTTCATCATTGGGCCGCTATCTTCCAAAGAATGGTTTTTCAATCCAAGGAGCAGCTACGGATCAAAATCGAATAGACATTTCACTCAAAAGAGTGACCTAGTTTTCGAACCTTTCTGGCCGGGTTCAACAAATCTAATCTGACCTATACCCACTACATCCCACTACTATTTTTGGTTGTACCTCCATCTTACTCGAAAAAAATCTCGTTATCCTCGGATTTGTTTCCCTCTATTCTCGTTGTTGATCCATAGGCCTTGGACCAACCAAAAGGTGAACCCATCACCGACCGCGTTTCTAAGGGCTTAGCAGCTATCACTATGGCTCTATCTGAAAATAGAGGGCTCCGCAACATATTCATAGTATTTCATAGTTCATAGTTGATCATTTCAACATTTCCCTGTTGACAAAGCTTGGGGAGTTCCCCGGGCTTCCCCAACGGCCCCTGGTTTGAAATACACCTTCAGGGCGTCGTACACGGCGCGGGCGCGCTGCCGTTCGTAGCGCAACTGCCCCGTGGCGGCCTAGGAATCAAATCTAAACAGCAACAGATGCTCAATTGTTAACATGTATATATATATATGTGTATATATATAATTATATATATATATGTATATAGAGCTTCAAAACTATATGCATACATAGAGCATACATGTGTATATATCGATACATGTACATATGTATGAACATTTCAATACAAATGCATAGATATGCATAGATATGCATGTACACGCACTGCAGTAAAACAGCAATTTACCTATGTCCGAAAGCAGGACCCGCTACAGGGTTTAGGTTTCTGCTTGCCAAACCAACTGGGCTCTGTCATCTGATATATGGATATAATACTGGGTCCCAACCACTGTTTGTCCAATCATTCCCAGACAAACACACCATTCCAAATACATGTTATGTTCATAATAAAATAATAATATCTATATTGTCGATGCCAGCTGTCGCATGCATGAGGGTTTCCATGTCTCCATGTTGCATACATGTGCAACAGCCTTCTCACCCGATGCCCGGGCTCACAGGGCGCCCTTGGAGCATAGCAAGGCTACTGGCGGTACAACCGCTTGGATGCGACTTGGAGGAAAACAACAACGTGACACCCAACTGCAACTTAGTGCGTGGAGCTTGGGAGATCTGGTTTGGGTAAGGGAACTTCTCTGTGGACCCCTACTACCAGATCGATATTGGTAGCGGAGCCCAATCTGGGCTACCGCAGGTACTTCGGCCTGAACTTGTTCATCACCCTTGCCTTGGACTTCGGTGGCAACGATGGTGGGTGGACAAGCATCAGACGGTGCCAACAACTCTGGAGGAGCTGCAGTACCAGGTGGACCTGCTGGTGCTACGACTGGCCCTCAGAATGGTGGAGCGACAGCAAATGGAGCACAAGGTGGTCAAAACGAGTTCACTCGTGGTTTGGACTCAGGTTTGGCCAAAGCAGCACCATCTGCTGCTGGACTGACACAGTCCACGTACAGGTCTTTCAGAAGGAGACTTGACCTGTTCAGCCGACAATGTAGAAGACGAGGTCAAGGAGTAGCTCTTGAAGGAGCTTATCTAGTTCTTTCACAACTACAAGACGTAGCCTGGGAAGCCACAGAGGGATTGGACTACGATGACATGGAGCTGAGTGATGATCCCTTCAAACCCTTGCTGATCGTTTTGGACAAACTTTTTCAACATGAAGAAGAAGTAGAACTCCCTGAGCGATGCCAAGAGTTCTTTGAGAAGTTTGCCCGAGAACGAGGTGAAGAGCTACAAGCCTACTTGGTGAGGCATCAGTCGATGCTTCGAAAGCTGAAAGAGCTCCAGGTGGACATACCACCCCTTCTTGCTGGTTGGCATCTGCTGCAAAGGTCTGGAGTGCCGCGGTGGACCCATGTCCAGGTCAAAGCGATGTGCAACGGAGACATGTCAGTTGACCGAGTCTCCAAAGCTTTGATCCGAATGTTTGGCGGTGACAGCAAGCCGAACGCCAAGGACTCCATCCTCAAAGGTGAGATTCACTACATGGATGCCGAGTATGATGACCTTGAGGACTATGGCTTTGACGATGTCTACTACCAGGATGATGACGCCTACACCTATGGCTATGACCCTGACTATGACGACACCATTGATGAGGTGGAATACACAGGTGAAGCTGACGAGGACATCCCGCAGGAGCTTGATGAAGCCTCACTTGCAGTGGAGGATGCATTCATCAACTACTTGGACTCTAGAAAGAAAATGCGGGAACTCGCTCTCAGCCGAGGTTTTTACCCTGTGGTTGCCATCGGCATGGATGACAATGGTGGTGCGTTCAAGGGGCGTGGAAAAGCCTCTGGTGGAAAGGGCAAGTCAAAAGGAAAAGGCCGTGGAAAGAGCAGCGGAGGAAAAGGCAAATCTGCTGGAAAAGGACACCCTTTGCCTGGTGCACGACGATACGTTTTTGGACGTCGGCGTGCAGGTGAATCTACATCGACTGCTTCGACAACGGCATCTGCAAAGTCCACAACCAGTGGAAGCACGTCTCAGCATGGCCCAAGATTCAAGCGCTACAGGCTTCCAGCCAATGGCATTAAGGAAGTCCCTGATGAAGTCACCATGGTGGAGGACAACTTCGTCAGCGAGGTGAATCAGATCCCTGTTGACTACACCACCCATGAGAGCATCAATTTTGTCAGCCAAGCTGTTGGTTGGGCTATCATGGACAGTGGAGCTACTCGCACATTTTGTGGTGAAGCCAGCTGGAACAAGATCTTGGATTACCTCAGCTTGAGGAACATGGAGCCTGACATCGACAAGGAAACAAAGGATTTCAGGTTTGGAGATGGTGCCATGGTGAGATCGCTTTTCAGAGCGATGATCCCTGTCTGCGTTGGCAAGACCTGGCGACAACTCATTGCGCACGTCCTTCCAGGACACACACCTTTGCTTTTGGCACGCCCAGATCTTGAATCTTGGCAGACGGTGGTGGACTATGGAAGAAAAACTGTGATGATCGGTGACGTGCAGGTGAAGCCAGCGTTCACAACCAACGGGCACTACATGATCAACATCTTTGACGACCTTGAGGACGTCTTGAGCTTTGCAGAGCTGGACAACATCGACGTTTCTGTGGAGACCTTCGTGGATTCAATGATCACCGATGAGGTCTCTGACTTTGAGGCCGATCTTGACGTCGAGGTGTCAGAAAAAGAAGCGGAGGAATTTGTCTTCGCTGCAAGCATGAAAAGCCAACAGCACGAGCGCAAGCTCAAGTTTTGGGAAGTCTATGTGGATGAAGGGAACCTGAGCAAGTACCTGCAACGAGCATATCATGATGTGGAGGTCCGGCAGTTTTCTCTGCCAACTTGGAACTTTGAGATGAAAGAGCAACAAGCCGCTTTTCGACGTCTTGTTGAGCAAGAAGAACCTCATCACATCATGGTGACTCCTGAATGTCGTCTCTGGTCACCCATGCAGAACTTGAACTACAGAACACCAGAGAGACGGGAATTGCTCAGAGATCTGAGGGTCTTGGAAGAAGAGACCCACTTGACCTTTTACAAGGACATCCACATCGACGGCAAGCGCCTGGTCTATGACACAACTTTTGAGAACCCTGCAGACGCAGCTTCGTTCGAAACCCCAACTTTGGATTCCATGAAGGGCTACTTTGAAACAGTCCTGGATCGCTGCCGCACAAAGCTGAAGGCAAGTCCTGAGGACGAGATGTATGTGAGAAAGCCCACAAGGTTTCGATCAAGCTCAAGAAAGGTCTGCGAGGCTGTGAACTTGCGTTGTGAATGCCCCCGAGGAGCTCATGTCCAAATGATGGGACGCGGCTCTGTCCTCAAGAAGATGCAGAACTACGAGCCTGAACTTTGCCAACGTCTTGGCAACGCCATCTACTCTGCAATGGAGATGGCATGGAAGAAACGGGGACAAGCTGAATTGATGACTATGGAGGTCGTCGAGAAATCGACGGAAGAGATGCAGTACCTGGAACAGAACAAAGAGCTCATCAAGATCGGTGGCCATGAGATCCTGAAGTCGGTGGCCAATCTCCATCGACAACTTGGACATCCAAATGGAGCCAAGCTGGTTCTGGCGGTGAAGGCACGACACCTTCCCAATGAATTTGTCCAGGTGGCCCGGAGGTACAAGTGTCCGACCTGTTTGGCCAGGGCACAGCCCAAGAATGTGCGTGTGGCGACTTTGCACAAATCCCCACACTTCAATCACTCCGTGGCCATCGACACCTTCTATGTGGAATGGGATGGTAAACAGCGTGCGGTCTTCACCATCATGGATGAGTTCAGTCGCTATGAAGTTGACATGGAGATCAAAGAAGAGACGGCTGACATGGAGATAGCTCTCTTCGAGTCAACTTGGAGCCGATCTTTTGGGTTCCCAAAGGTTTTGCGACTGGATGCCTCTGGTCCTCATCAAGGGCAACAATTTGCCGATTGGGCATCTGCCCATGGAATGTACATGGACCTGATCCCACGAGGTGCTCATCACAGGCTTGGAATCCTTGAACGGAATCATGCAGTCCGACGACGCATGCTGGAGATCTTCCACAAAGACATGCCCGAGCTGGACTTTGAACAAGCCATCTTGGTGACCTGCCATCAGAGAAACCGTTTGTCTTCGGTGAAAGGTGCCACGCCTGCCACTTTGGCATTTATTTGGCTACGTCCCCTCCGAAGGAGGCAATGCTGATGACCCTGGACCCGAACAATTTGGTGACTCTGCCGACTTGGCGCAGGTCATGGAAGTCAAACAGAAGGCTGCACAGGCCTTCCACTCTGCCAACTTTGACTTGGCGGTTCGATCAGCCGCTTTGGCTCGATCACGTGTGGACGAGGACGAGCTCATGGTGGGAGACTATGTCTACTACTGGAAGCCGCAAACCCACAAGCTCGACCCTTTCAGGTGGCGTGGGCCCGCAATGGTGGTGTCCGTGGAAGCCTCAATCGACCGAAAGACCATGATCTACTGGATCGTCCATGGAAGCTCACTGGTGCGAGCAACACGACAGCAGCTACGCTTTGAGACTGTCCCTGAGCGCTACGAGCGTCAGAGCAAGCCTGCCTACCTTGAGAGCGTGCAGAAACCTTTGCAACAACGACTTTTGGAAGCTCTCAAGCCAGTGCGTGGTCCAGTGAGGGCCATTGACATTGCTGGCAAGGCTCAATCTCCTGACGATTTTCCTCAGCTTGGGGGGACTGGAGCAGCCGCTGTCGCACCTGGTGATGCCCCTCCACATGAACCACATGAACCTCCTGACCCACCGAAAACTGATGACAAATCGAAATCGAAAACTGCAACTGCAGAACCTGACACTCCCGGCAAACCTGCCGACAAGTCCAAAGCTCGGCCGAAGGCCAAGCTGCCTGAACCCCGAATCGACTTTTGGGTCGACTACCCCGACAGTGAGAAAACCGAATCTGAATCCAAGACCACTGACAAGACTCTCTTGGATGAGATGGTGGCCAACAAGGACAAGAACCTGGATGACCACACTCAAGGCATGACCGACATCCAGAAGGAAATGAAACGGAAGCTGGAAGAAGAACATCCGGGCATCATGGACTCCTCGCATGGGGTGATCGACAGGCAAGATGATGAACCACCTGTGAACCCTGATGATGTGAGCGTTCGAGCCCGAGACAGACGCTTCTATGAACAAGCAGTACGTGCTGCCAGTTTCCTCTCCCACGAGAACAATCGACGACTGGATGGACTGCCTCCTTCCGGACAACAACTGCCTGCGAATGCTGCCGCACAAGCATCACGACCTGCTGCAAATCTGGTGCCTCCCCGAGCTGACGATGGTCAACCGAAAACCAAGCAACCTCGAACTGAGGAAGTGCGCATGGTGGAGGTCCCTGAGGACGAGGTCATGATGGCGGTCGTGGAGAGTCGGTTGTCTGCCGATGAGAAAAGAGCCTTCACAGAGGCAAAGCGCAAGGCCCTGGTCCCATGGCACGAGAACGATGCTTGGAGGCCCTTCAAGAGGACAGCCTGCCCTCCTGGAACCATCGTGCCGATGAGGTTTCTCTTGCGCTACAAAGAGAACAAACCACATGCTCGAGTCATTCTCCAAGGCTTCAAGCACAAGGATGTCATCGAAAGCAAGCTTGACACCGAGTCACCCACAGTGTCGAGACTTGGCAAGTACCTGATGGTGACGCTGTCTTGCGTCAAGAGATGGAAGCTTGCCACCATGGATGTGAAGTCTGCATTTTTGCAGTCGGACTACATCACCGAGGAGGTGGAGATCTATGGTGAGCCCTCAGCTGACATGAGACGCTTGTTGGCTGAGATGATGGGACTTCAAGAACATCAGGTGATGCAGATGACGAAGCCGGCCTTTGGAGATGTCAGAGCACCCAGACAGTGGAACGAAACGGCCGATCGTGCGTTGATCCACGAGGTCAAGCTGTGGAAGCACGAGCTCGATGGCTGCATCTACATGTCAGTCAGACTGGCAGTGGATGGTGACCCTCCTTTTGAGGTGTTCGAGCACGAGGGCAACAACTATGTGGTGGACGGTGTCTTCTGCATCCATGTGGATGACATCTTGACTGCAGGAGAGGGCGTGCGCTGCAAAGAAGACGCACGGGAGCCCCATGGTGAGCCGACTTGCTATGCAGAGAGACTGCATGTCCTCCTGCATCGCTTCAAGTTTGGCAGCGTCGACTATGGCGACAAGCAAACGTTTTGTGGATGTCAAATGACGCAAGCCCTGGACTCTGCCACAGTCACTTTTGACCTGCAGAAGTACATCCACCAGCTCAAGCCCCTCAACATCGAGAAGGCCAGAAAAGCACAACCCAACGAAAAGGCCACTCCGAAAGAGCAGAGCCAGTTGAGAGGTTTGCTGGGTGGGCTAGCCTGGCCCGCCAACCAAACGCAACCACACCTGGCAGCGTCTGTGTCCCTGGCTCAGGCCGCTTCCGCCAATGCAACCATCTCTGAGTTGCTGGAAGTGAACAAAACGTTGAGGTATGCCAAAGAAAGCTCAGACGTGCACTTGGTCCTCAGGGGTCACGGACGTTTGGAAGAGATCCGGTTTGGGATCTACAGTGACGCGTCCTGGTGCACAAGACCAGACGGGAGTTCACAAGGTGGCTGGATCACCTTCGTCGCGACTGAGGCTGAGATCGGTGGCAGCAAGCCTTTCCCCCTCACCGTGATCGACTGGTCTTCACGGAAGCTGACCCGAGTGTGCCGAAGCTCGCTCAGTGCAGAAGCTCAAACTTTGGCAGCTGCAATCGACAGCCTTGAGTGGACCAAAACGGTGTTTGCCCTTATGATCTGGCCAGCTCTTCGACCAGACAATGAAGAGATGATGCGCTGGTTGGGCGACTCACCTTGCATCACTGATGCCAGAGCTCTCTTTGATGCCAGCAACAGCAAGGCCCCTGGGATGAAACTTGCTGAGAAAAGAACTGCAATCGAGATCAAGATGGCATGCGAGCGCATGACTGCAGCTGGAGGAGTGCTCAAGTGGTGCAACAGTCATCAGCAGTTGGCTGATGGGGTCACAAAGGTGTCAGCACGGCAAAAGCTTGCAATGGAGCTTCGACGCCGCATGCACTGTCTGAGATATGATCCTGAGGGAACAGCTTCAAAGAAGGTCAAGCAGAACGTTCGCCAGGACGAGCAAGATTCACTTGATCAAGCTGCTCAGGAGTTCCAAAAACAACAAATGGTGAAGGATGGCATCTACAAGATCGAAGAGATGGAGTCAGAAGAAAAGATGGAGTGCAACATCTGCCTCTTGGACGGCTGTGGTTTGCCTGCTGAAGATGGCAAGCGTTTCTGCTCGAAGCGCCACTACCACGCCGCAAAGCACAAGCAGAGCAAAACAAGCTCAACCAAGAGCACCGGAGTGATTTGGTGCATGACTCTTGCCAACGAGATCGTGCCCGTGGCCGCTCTTGAGTTTGGGTTTGTGATCTTCCTCAGCGTTGACAAGATCATCGGGTTTTTCTTTTTCCTGGTGTGGAATCAGCCCTTGCCATCAGTCCAGTTGAGCGCATGTCCAACATTTACTTGACCAGGGTCCATCAAGGCCCAAGGGGCGCTTAGGTGCGCAAAAGGTGCCCCTCGTCTGCGTTTCAGCTGCTGCCACTGTGGGTAATCTACAGTGGTAGCGGAGCTGCCTGGAGGTGCAGCCATGTCCGAGGAAATAGCTGCGACGACGTCGCAGACAGTCGCGACGGATAGCGGCTTCAGAGATAGAGATCCACCGCCGTCCTTTGACGGCACTCCTGAGAAGTTCAAGCAGTTTTTGCGAGAGCTTAGGCTTTGGCAGCATGAGACCGACATACCAGTCAAGAAGCATGGCGCTAAGCTGGTTAGGCAGCTGTCGGGCGCGGCCAAAGCGGCAGCTGACGAGGTGCCAGTGGAAGAGGTGGTCTCAGAACAGGGTGTGGAGCATGTTTTGAAGAAGTTGCGAGAACACTATCAACCGCATTTAGAAACCTCAATGCCCAAAGCGTTTGAAAAAGCTGTGTATGGAGAAAGTCGTAGAGCTCGTGAACCCTTTGGTGAGTACATCATCAGAATGGAAGCTGGTTTTAGGGAACTGCAAGATGAAGGAGTCAAGCTTGGAGATGATGTGAAAGGGTACATTATCTATAGACAAGCCAATCTCTCTCAAGCCCAGGACGATCAGATTGTCAACTGGGCGCAGGGCAAGTACGAAAGATCAGACATCATCAAAGCGCTTCGGAAGTTGGAGAAAGTCACCAAGGAGAGAGGCGTCACGAAGAATTACGCCACCACCGAGGTCCTTGGGTCAGATGCCGAGGTCGAAGAGTCTTGGCATGGAGAAATGCTGGATGATGATGATGATCAGTATGTTTATCTAGCTGAACAAGACCTGAATGATGTCTATGAGGAGTCCGAACTGACTGAAGCTTTAGAAACATATCAGCAAGTTCGCAAAGCGATCAGGGATCAAAAGACGGGTCGCGGCTATTTTCAGCCAAAGATCAGTGCGTCAATCAAGCAGTCTAGTGGAGGCTCTTCTGGCACAGGAAAGGGAGGAGGATCTGGAGCTCGTATTCAGGTGTCTGGCAAAGGCGCCAGAGTACATGTGGATGTCCTCAAACTGAGGACCCGTTGTGCGAGGTGCGGACAAGTAGGGCACTGGGCACGTGAGTGCCGAAACGAGCCAGACGCCAGAGCAAAAAGCAAAGCTCAGAGCAGCGTTCAGAGCAATCACACAGGTTTCTTTGAGCTAGGGCACCATGAGGAGAGTAACAGAGGATGCATGTTGGTCAGAGAGAGAGCACTTCCAAGTTTTGGTGAGATTGTTAGAGCGTCTCGCAAGCAGGAGTGTCATGAGAACATGTTCAATGCTCTCACCACGAAATCCACACATGGCATAGTTGATACTGCAGCACAAGGGGGCCTCATTGGGGAGTCAGCTTTGAACCGACTTTCACAACAACTCAAAGCCCGAGGGTTACAAGTTCGTTGGTCCTCCAAGCCGGCACAGGCTCACGGCATTGGCGGAGCTGCAGAGGTGCGCGGGGTAGCCGAAATTCCAGTCGGCATTGGGGGCGTGAACGGTTTGATTGAAGCCACAGTGGTCAAAGAGGAGGTTCCTTTTCTTTTGTCAATCAAGTTTTTGAAAGATGTGGATGCAGTGGTCAATTTGCCAAAGGGTCAGCTTGAGCTTTCACGTTTTGGAGTCACAACTCCTCTGATGCATCTTCCATCTGGACACGTGGCAGTGGACGTGCTGAATTTTCCAAATGGGGTGTGGAATCTTCCACACGGAGCTCCTAGAAAAGAATCAGAGTTTCGATGCTTTTCCACAGGTTTTCTTGTCTCTGAAGCAACTTGTGTTCAATTTCCCATGCAGCAGAGAGGCAATCACACTTTTCTCCTATCTGACAACAGCCATGGATCTTTTGCGAAGAATCAGGCGAGAAAATCAGGGTTCCCCAGCTCCCAGAGAGCACAGCTCAAGGAAGGCCATTTGTCACTGGAGAGTCATAGTAAGCAAGCTGCAGGAATTGATCGTTTTGGTGGCGGCTCAGGAACAGGTTTCAAGTTGGCAAGAAGATGGATCAAGCATTGGCTTGTTCTCCTCACCCTCGTTGGGTGCTGCGACCTTGGCACCGCAGTCACCGTCCACAACCAGCTACGCGCCCAAGAATGCCAAGGGCCAGATCTACAAGGAGCTCATCAAGACAGGCGATCCTTTGCCTTTGAGGAAGAGCAAGACTCCACCACCAGTGAACTTTGCCATTTGCACTCATCCAGCAGATTCACTGGTGGGAGCGGGCAATCAGTCTCAGAGGGAGATATGGTGCAGAAAGTGCCATCAACGTTGGCTGGTGGATCACGAGGTGATGGATCAGCTGAAGTCCAAGGGAGAGACCAAGAAGAAGACACCCAACCAACCCTTGGAACACACCCTGCCCATTGTGAAGAAGCTGCTGGCCAACATGCCGAGAGTGGCATCCTCGGCCAAGATGACAGAGGAGGATTCGGAGGTGAGCTCCATTCACCCTCTCTCAGAAGCACAGCCGAGCACAGCAGCCGCAGAGCGATCCACTCGAGTGATGGGCTATGCAGTGAACTGCCAATGTGGGAAGGAAGCAGACCGTCTGATAGTGAAGAAGGACGGACCCACGAAGGGCAGGCACTTCTACAAGTGTCGGGCCAGGCTATGCAACTTCTTCGAGTGGGACGCCACCGAAGTTCAGGAGCTTCAGCAGGCACAGAGACAAGCACAAGCAATAGCAACCAGGTCAGAGGAGATGATACAGGAAGCAGAGAGGAGACACATGACAGCAATGGAGAAGCAGAGGATTCAGTTCAACGAGCAGGTGCAATATCTGCAGGGCCAAATCATGTGGCTCACAGCTTTGGCAGGAGAGGAGAGGATCAGTCAGGTGATGGCAAGCCCAGAGGCACAACAGGAGGTCACCAATCAGGCTATGAACTTGCGGGATTCTCTCCACGGCTGGGAAGAGGTCCAGGAGACACAGGAGTGAGGCAGCAGTCTGAGGCAGACGCGATGAAGAGCGCCCCTTGGGCATGTCACATGACCAAGGAAGGTCAGTGGCGCAAGTGGACGAAGTTCCAACTTGAAGATGAGGAAGCCTATGAGCATCAACGAAGAGTGATGCAGGGTGCATGGATCAAGAATTCATCTCAAAGCTGTTGGGAGTTTCACCATGGCGTTTTGCCAGATTTCCAAGAAGGGAATGAAGCCATAGGAGCCTTTGTCACCAACACCCCAGAGGAAGAGGAAGTCGAGATGCAAGGCATGTCTAGGCACACAGCAAAAAGAATCAAGAAAGGCATGCGGCAGTTGAGAGTAGCAGAGGTCTACTCACCGCCTAGGCTTTCCAAAGAAGCAGAGGAGCATGGGCATGTGGGAGCCTCATTTGATATCAAAAATGGTTTTGACTTGAGCACCGCACGAGACCGTCGTAGGTGCTGGCAGCAACTACGAGAACTTGACCCAGATGTGGTGCTGGTATGCCCCCCCTGTGGTCCGTTCAGCATTTTGCAAGAGCTGAACTATGGAAAGATGAACCAGCAGCAAGCCATGCTCAAGCTCGGAGAAGGCATCGAGCACTTGAGGTTTGCTATGAAGGTGCTCAAGTGGCAGTATAACCGAGGCAAACTCGGAATTTTTGAGCATCCTTCCACTTCAAGGGCTTGGAAAGAACAAGAAGTGGAGGAAATTTTGCGAATGCCAGGAGTGCAAAGAGTGCGAGCAGATCAATGTGAATATGGTCTGGCAGTTCCAGACCATCGAGGAGTGAGGCATCCTAACAAGAAGCCTACAGACTTCATGGTGAATGGGAAGAATCTAGCCAGGTGGCTCAGCAAACGATGTTCGAAGCAGCATCAACACAAAGAACTCATGGGCGGCCTGGCCATCAAGGCACAAGAGTATCCCAGAGCACTATGTCAAGCCATGATCAAGGGCGCAGAGGAAGATGCCAAAGAAGTCATTATGAGCGTTTTCTTAGGAGAAGAAGACGACGAAGATCTTGAAGACATGTTGGAGAAGGATTTGCACCGAGAGGAGGCTGCAGACCCCCACAAGGAGGCTGAAGACCCCCATGAAGAAAAGAACGGGGTCACGAGAGAGGAGGTGGCCTTGTTGAAGAAGCTACACTGCAACATGGGACACCCATCCAACACAGAGTTCAGCAGAGCTCTAAGAATGGCCCGAGCGAGACCTGAGATATGGAAATATGCCAAGCAAAAGCTGGTCTGCAAGACATGTGAGTCCACGCCGAGACCAAAAAGCGCCCGTCCGGCGCAACTCCCCAAGAATTTTGAAGCATGCAGAGCAGTAGGAGTGGATGTGGTGTTCATGCCTGCCATGAACGTTCGCGAGAACGTGCCGGTGCTCAACATGGTAGACTTGGCTACCTCTTATCAAATGCTGGAGCCTCTTCAAAACATGCACGCCAGCCATGTGTGGGAGAAGTTTATGTCCACATGGTGTCGCACTTTTGGGATGCCAGATGTCATCCTTTTAGATCAAGGGCGTGAGTTTTCAGGGCAGTTTGCAGCAAGAGCCACAGATGCAGGTGCTCTATTGAGAGTCATAGGGGCCAGAGCTCCATGGCAGAACGGCAAAACTGAACGTCACGGAGGCATAGCAAAAGAGGTGTTTCACAAGGTGCGGGAAGAGATGTTACCCACCACAGAGGAGGAATGGCTTATTTGTCTGAGAGAAGTGGAAAGCAGCAAGAATAGGATGTTCAACAAGACAGGTTTCTCCCCAGCTCAGCGTCAGATCGGATACAATGTCCGACTTCCTGGAAGCATGATGTCAGAAGATCCATATGACCCAGAAATGCTCATTCTGGGTTCAAGCGCTGAGATGAGGAGAAAGCTAGACATCAGACAGAAGGCCATGGAGGTGTTTGTCAAGCAGAATACCCAGGAAGCCATAGCAAGAGCAGCACTAGCACGCAAAAGAACAGTGCACAATCTGCAGCCAGGAGAGGTGGTGTATGTGTACAGAATTCCATTACAGAAAAGACGAAGAAAAGGAGTGCCGGACCCAATGGAAGACCAGGAAGGACGAAGACCCATGTGGGTAGGTCCTGGCATGGTGCTCATGATCGAAGGAGCCAATGCATGGGTCAGCATTCGAGGAGAAGTATGGAAGTGTGCACATGAGCAGCTAAGAAGAGCTACAGAAGAAGAGATCGAAGCTAAAGAGCTGCTGAAAGAGGAATTTGAAGAACTGCAGATTCAACTGAATCGCAAGGATACTAAAAGACAGTATCGCGATATCTCCCGGCTCCCAATGCCTGAAGATGAGGAGGAGGAACCTCCCTTGAGTCGGCCAAGGTTGGACAGTGGTGGAGGAAGGGGAGGTGGAAGCACAGGGAACCCAAGAGACCCCACAGAGCAGAGCCCCCAGGTTGAGGAGCCCACACTTCCCCCGGCAGCCCAAGCAGCAACACCAACAATCAGTGAGGGATATACTCCCTCCATACAAACCACGCAGGATGAGCCAGAAGAAGAGACACTGGCACCTGCAGTGGTCAACCAGGCTATGGAGTCTGTGCGGAGGAACGAGATCCTCGATGGCACCATTGGCAAAAGGGGAGATGAAGCAATGCAGCCCAGGTATGAGGCCATAAGAAGACACGCGAGAGAGCGATGGAGGCCATACCAAGGGGAGCAAAGGACAGTGAACACCCTGGATGACCCAGAAGAAGAAGAGGCAGAAGACCAAGATCTGCGGGTGTATGATGAAGAACGCAATGTTCTCATCAGAGAGCACAATGTGGAAAGGAACGTGAAGTTCACTCCAAGCAGCACAAGAGGATGTCCAGTTCCAACCAACTTACTGTGCTCGGAAAAGAAGGTATATCAATACTTTGGAGATCACGAAGTGAAGTGCACGACGGAGCACTGGAGGAGGAACATGGGCAAGACCAAGGAAGAACAAGGACCCCAGAGATGGTGGATCGGCTATACGGAGTTCAAGCTTCGAAAGCCTCCAAAGAACATGTCCTATGTGGTCAAAAAGGGTTCTGATGAAGTGAAAGAAGAAGACATTAAGGAAGAAGAATGGGAAGCGTGGAAAGTGACTGACCGAGAAGAGTGGTCAAAGGTGGAAGCCACGGGAGCGGTCAAAACGCTCTCCATGGAGGAGTCTCAAGATGTGCTGCGTCAGCTGAAAGAGGCGGGCTTGGAGAAAAGAATTCTCCCATCCCGTATGGTGCGGAGGTGGAAGCCAGCGGAACAACCGGGAGCACCAGCCACCAGAAAGTCACGATGGTGCATCCGAGGAGATCAAGATCCAGATCTTCTGGATCTATCACGGCACGCTCCTACCATTAACACCGCCACTCTATTAGTGGTCCTCCAGACAGCAGCGAGCTTGGGTTGGGATTCAGCAATAGGAGATTTGCGCAATGCCTTCATGCAGTCTGATAAGCTTCAAAGACCCTCGGGTCGATTGTTTTGCCGACAGCCCAGGGGAGGTTTATCAGGTCTTCAAGAAGGTCAATTGATTGAGATTTTGGCAGGTGCATACGGCTTGGGAGATGCGCCAGCTCACTGGCGCCGAAGTCTCCGAAAAGTGCTTTTCGAAATGCAGCTAGTGCAGTCGCTGATGGATCCATGCATTTACAAATGGTTTCAAGGCTCTCAGCTTTGTGGACTTGTTGTAGTAGAAGTAGATGATCTGTTTTTGTGTGGCACTGCAGCATTTTTCAAACACATGGAGGTCTTGCAAAATCGTTTTCAATTTGGCAAGTTTGCGATGCTTTCTCAACTTCCAGAAGGAGCCTCTTTCAATGGAAGGAGGATCAGAATGACTCCAGAGAAAGGTTATGAGATAGACATGACGAAGTTTGTGCAAGAGAGATTGGAGGTGGTGGAATTGGAGAGAGGCAGGGCAAGTCAAACAAAGGCAAAGGCAACAGCAGAAGAACAAGAGAAAGTAAGGGCAGCAGTAGGGAGTTTGACTTGGGCGTCCAAGGAAGGACGTCCAGATGCTGCAGCTACCGCGAGCTTGGTGGCTTCAGCGCTCAATGATTTGTATGTGCAAGACATCCTCGATCTCAACAAGTGCATCCAATCAGTAAAGGCAAGAAGTGATCTTTCTTTGAAGATTCAGCCCATTTCTCCACAGAACATGGCATGGGGAGTGATTACTGATGCGAGTTTTGCAAATGCTTCAAGAGGAAAATCTCAAGGTGCTCACGCAGTTTTGTGCTTTGATCGAAGTCTCATGAAAGGAAAGAAGGCAAGGTGCAATCTGTTGCACTGGAGAAGTGGAAAGATTCATAGAATTGTAGCATCAACACTGGCAGCTGAGACTCAAAGTCTTTCTAGAGGTTTGGCTGAACTGGCGTGGACTGTCACTGTCTATAACGAGCTTTCCACTGAGAATTTCGACATGAAAAGCTGGGAGAAGCAGCTTCAAGATCGACGTTTGAGTGCATTTGCGAGCGAGCGTAGTGATAGCGAGTTGAAAGAGGGTTTGTGCATAGTAGACGCTAAGTCTTTATACGATCATTTAGCCAAAGAAACCACCGGAATCACCAGTGACAAGCGAACGG
This sequence comes from Cladocopium goreaui, assembly GCA_947184155.2. Lineage (NCBI taxonomy): Eukaryota > Dinophyceae > Suessiales > Symbiodiniaceae > Cladocopium > Cladocopium goreaui. The sequence goes on along the minus strand of CAMXCT020006565.1, from coordinate 356,270 downwards.
CTCTTGAGATGCAGTTGATTAGGCAGTCTATGGCGGAAACTCACACAGAGATACGGTGGATTCCCCATCCGCTGATGGTTGTTGATTCTCTGACCAAAAGGGGAGGAAATCTCATTCCTTTGTATCAGCTTTTGGATGAGGGATGTTTACAACTGACTGAAGGCAAAGATAAAGAGACCGGCTGTGGAATCAGCCCTTGCCATCAGTCCAGTTGAGCGCATGTCCAACATTTACTTGACCAGGGTCCATCAAGGCCCAAGGGGCGCTTAGGTGCGCAAAAGGTGCCCCTCGTCTGCGTTTCAGCTGCTGCCACTGTGGGTAATCTACACCTGGCATTTGCCTTGGTGTTTTCGTATACCCTGGGCAAGCGTGCTGGACGCCGAGAAGTCCATGGTCTCGTGGCTACGACTGAGCCAGTGGAGACTGCTGAGGGAGAAACACAGGCACCGCCGACACCGCGAACCAGAGCGGTGACTGACTGCCAACGCTTCACGGCAGCTGAGATCTCTTTCCTGCTGGGCGAGGGCTACGAGGTTTGGCCCGATGACAAGGTGGAGCAGATCCGGCGAGACTTCATCGCTGAGTTGCCTCCGTCCATCGAGGACCACTTGCCCCAGTCCGAGATCGACAGACTGATGGCCGGTGAAGAGACCGCAGCTCAGGTACCAACAGCACCTGAGGAATGGAACGGCATCAGCCGCCAGCAGAGAGAGGAATTGATCCAAATTTTGGACGACAGTCTTCTCCTGGGTGTTCCCTGCGGTGCCATGTGCCCAGAGCTGCGAGATGAAGCACGTGCCCTGCGAGCTCAACTGACGACCGTACGGGTCGTGGAAGGTGAACTACAACCTCTGAGGGTGGTAATGAGTTCAGTGCCAGATTTGCCTGTTGGAACAATTTTGAGTTCTAGCTCTGGCCGTAGCAACGGATAGCTGTGCAGGTACAGATGACACTTTTTGGGCCTCTTTTCACACCAATTTTTCTCTTTTGGGCCTGTGTCGATGCCAGCTGTCGCATGCATGAGGGTTTCCATGTCTCCATGTTGCATACATGTGCAACAGCCTTCTCACCCGATGCCCGGGCTCACAGGGCGCCCTTGGAGCATAGCAAGGCTACTGGCGGTACAACCGCTTGGATGCGACTTGGAGGAAAACAACAACGTGACACCCAACTGCAACTTAGTGCGTGGAGCTTGGGAGATCTGGTTTGGGTAAGGGAACTTCTCTGTGGACCCCTACTACCAGATCGATATATATATATATAATATCTATGATTGTATGTGTGAAATGTTCATTTCATCCATAAGTCTATATTTATGTCGTTAGTGTATATATATATATGTACATATATTTATAGGTACGTGTATATTCATATGTAAGTGTATTTCTATGTATCTACGATCTATGTATCTATGCTCTATGTATCTATGTATCTATGTATCTATGTATCTATGTATCTATGTATCTATCTATGCATGCATGCATACATGCATGGATGGATGGATGTCTGTGTATGTCTGTGTATGTGTGTACAGTTGAACGTGAATGTGAATGTATATGTATATGTATCTAATTGCATCTGTGTCTGCATCTGTATCTCTATATATATAATTCTATATATATATCCATGTATATGTAATTTGTGTAATTATGTAACTATGTAATTATGTAACTATGCAATTATGTGATTATGTAATTATGTAACTATGCAATTATGTATATAAAATGCGTGTCTGCGTGTCTGTGTACAAACAGATCAGAAATAGAACCACTCAATTAGGAATTGAGAATTGGCATCACGAAAAGAATTCCAATCATTCAAACATTCTACATTCAGGGAATCATTGGTAGATTTCAATCATAAAAACGTTGCTTAGTCGTACCGTTCTTTTGGCACTGGTGACGCACCCAATTGAAGATTCAACATTGAACTCAAATCCAATTGAAGATTCAGCATTTGAAAATCAAATCTATATAAATTGATGTTGGATCATCTTTGCTCTCAGTGCTTTTCGATTGTTTTCCCATGTTGGAAAACCAACAAACTTAGCAGCCGCTGGGGGCCGCTGGCCGCTGGGCTGCCCGACCCAGCGTAGCAAGGCTCTCAGGACCACCAAAGGAACGTTGCTTAAGAGACCGTCCTCCGGGATCGGTTGATAAGACATCCGTAGCGGTTGATAACTACAGCATATGATAGCGCTATGAAATATGATATATCTGATATATACTATTGAAAAGCTATGATATACTAACATCCTATTCAATATTCGGCATTGTGACATTTTATCACAATCCATGGGGGACATCCGATCACTTGCTGGGGATTGGGGTGAAAAAAAAAATGGCGGGTTGTGGCCAGAGATTCTGGGGGTGAGCACTGCCCGGAAAAATCCCCCACCTGACAGGTGGGGCGAGATTTTTTGATTGGGATGATCCACAAGAGTCAACAGGTCCTGGATATCCTGTTCAGTACATCAAATACAGCGAATCTACAAGTTGTAAGCCAAATACATTCCAGTGTGATTGTGATACTAATGATTCTGCCAGTCGATAGAGTATCATTTACCTGCACACGTTTCCATATATGAGTCAAGCTTGCTGAAAACAAGGTACATTCCTATTGCAAAGTGCAGAAAGGAGCGGGATGTGGCTTCACAACTATCCACCTGCAACCTACACTGCTCTGGTCAGATCGACCAAAAGAACGTCGTTTACCGGGATGTACTCCGAACATTTTGAGGCATGGATTGAGGCGTTAGTCTTCTCAACGGTTTCCCTGCAGTCAGGCTACAACCTTCAACGGCAAACCAAGATTCTGAAAGACTGCTGGAGAAGCTTGACATTAAGTCACTTTACCCTCTGGTAAACAGCCACATAACTATGGAAAATCACCATTTTCAATAGGTAATTCCACTATTTCTATGGCAATTGTCCAGTTCGCTATGTCACTTTAACCGCCTTCCCCTCGGACGGAAAAATCCATTGGCGCGGGTCATTTCTTAGTTCATTAGCCTCTGGTAATGACTAACATAGCGAACTGGAAAATCAGCATTTTTAATGGGTGAATCAACTATAAATGGGCCATTGTCAATAGCTATGTTAGTTTAACAGAGGGTATCTTGAACAGGGGACAAACACCCGACCCTGCACCGCTGCACCTCTTTCTTGAGATCCTCCAAGGTCAATTTGCGGAAGCGATTGGGAGCTCGTTCCTCAGAGATCGATCGTGATGGATCACGCCTTTAGGGACGGTGATGGAGGTGTTAGTGCTGGTAACATCTGGTGACATTCATGACATTGATGGCATTGATATAAACAGTTACAAACTGATGACGGGATGAGGATGAGGATGAGGATGATGATGACCAGTGAGGGTGATTAGCTCGAAGAGACTTGGATGACAAGAGGAAGCGGTGGATATCAAAATTGGGTACAACTAAAAATTCGGCCAGCACTTGTGCTATGCCCCAAACTCTTTCGGGGCGATTGTCGGAACCCTCATTTTTGGTGACCCTTACTGAACATGGTGGCCTTCCACTATGTTGGGATGTTATACTTGATGGCTCTTGGTTTGCGAATCCAGAGACGTGTTTGATGACCCTCTGCGGGGATTCGGCTGTCTTGCAATATTGGTTTTCGCCACTTTTCACATAAACCGTTGAAAAAAAATAGAAAACCCCTAGGAAAAACCCTTAATTAATCCTAAAGAACCCTAAGTGAACCCTTAAAATTTCCTAAAGAATCCCAAATAAACCCTAAAGAGACCTTAAAAGAAAAAACCATATGAAAGTGTATATAGTGGTTCGTCCCTGTGGGGCGTAGCACAGGTGCGGGTAAAAGTTTCCAAAGTCCATGGTCAGATATTCATCGGTGAAACCATGCTACCAAGTGGCAGATCGGTCACATCAGTCGTTAGATTTGATTTAGATTAGATTATACTATTTTTATATCAGATCATCTTATCTTATAGCATATCGTGTTATATTTTTTACATTATATCATATCATATTATATCATATTATATCATATTATTTCATATTATTTCATATTATATTATCGTATATGATATTGTGTGTTTATTCTATCATAGTTCATTTCTATTATATTAAATTACATTAAATTGAGATGCATTTAAATAAAATTACATTACATTGTATTATATTGTATTATATTGTATTATATTGTATTATATTGTATTATATTGTATTATATTGTATTATATTGTATTATATTGTATTATATTGTATTATATTGTATTATATCATGCATTATCATCTTATAATATATTAGATTAGACTAGATTGGATTAGTCTAAGAGAAATTAAATGGTACTTTTCTCCAGACCCCTATGCCTCCTACCCATTATTTGTTATGTTCTATTATCGGGGATATTAGGGAAAAAAAAGTTCCGTTCACTTTAATGCAAAAAGTCAGTCCGGTTGACGTAGTCTGTGTTTGTATGCTGGCATGTGCGCGTACATACACACACAAACATAGTGTCTCACCCCAACTCTCATTCTTTCACTCGCGTCTTGCGATGTCTCTAGTCCTGTTGTTTCATTTCCTTTGTGTCAAAGCCTTGTACACTTTGTGTCGGGAAACCATTTTTTCAGCAAGAATCTTTTCAGTTTTGAAATATCTGGTGCAATTAGATTATTATACCATCTAAATATATGTGCCATATCCCCATGATATCCCACTCTCCAACTGGCTCGTTTTCCGTGAAGGTCTAGCTTCTGCCAGCATCTGTAAGGAGGTTTTTTCTACGTCCAGACCTGGCCACATGGCTGGCTGAGCTGGCTGGGGATAATTCCTGCGGACAAACCCATATTTTTGGGATAGGTTGAAGCCACAAAGGAGAGATATCCAGCACATCTCCTGGCAAGCCCCCGATATTTCGCAGTCAGGTTAGATGGACAAAAATGCGAGAAATTGCACGTTGCTGTTGTCATTCATTTTCCCCACTATACGAGCAAAAAAACAATCACACACACACACACATCTCAAACCAGATATGATTGAATAGCGTTAGTATTGATAGTCATTGGATAGGAATATCATTACACATATCCATACACTATCCAAACACCAAAATCTTCTGCCAACTTTCATCATCATCTTACCATCTCCAATAAGGATGAAAGTTGCCTGAAACCACCGATCAGAGATTCAAGGAATCCTTCACTAAGAGGGATTTAGTCTTTCAATAACCATCCAATAAAAGCAGATACAAAGGCAATTCTGGAAGCAGTTCCATTGGTCCACAGTGGCAACAAGTGCCAGTCTGGCCAATCTGACTAAAGATGAAGTTATGTGAGGAACGTTAGCCCCCCGGTATTCCTATGGATTCCGCCCAGTGCAGGTTGGATGCCAATTTAACTGTGCCCAAAATCGAATCTCCAAATCTTGACCAAACAGTCTCCTGTGACCGGCTACACATAGCAATACATCCTGGCGTCTGACTCCGTCTGACTATGTTTTCTTATTTTGCGCAAAAATGTATCAAGGGTCTCTCATGCTGCGGCTGTGGGAGCCTTTCAGCACAGCGATCTTCGCTGAAGAAAGGTGGCCAGGAGCAGACCAAAGGGCTGAATGTTGGCAAATTCTGATCAATCTCGTATGACTTAAAATATAGTCCTTGAAAAAATGCAAAAGAAAATCATGTGTATATGTGATCTATATATATATATACGTGTATATATATATATCAGATAGTCTGTCTACAACAACATTAACATGCAATATGTACAAACACGTGTATGTATATACATATATGTATATATGTGATATAATATATTTGTATGATCCAATATGTGTTCAGTTGATGTTGTACATTTGGTATGGTATATAATAACAACATTACCAAAAACAATAATGATAATAACAACAAAATTACTAACAATAGTAATAAGAATAATGATAGCAAAAATGAAGACAGTAAAAATAACAAAAATAACAACACTATCTTTTAAAATAATAATAATGTGGATGTATATATATATATATGTATACATTATACAGGTATATGAATATGTACGTGTATATATATATAATATATATTATATATATATTATAACATATGATATATATATATATGTGTGTGTGCATTTAGGAGCAGGGATCATCACACACGCACACGGATCCACCCACCCACCCAAGGGGTTCCCCCAAGAATATTTAGGGAGTGTACAGGGAGTATATAGATACGTAACATATGGGCACACTATGCAATGAGGCGTTTGTGGTACGCTATGAAACATGTGTAGGTGGATATTCCCCTTTTGTTTGGGGGCGTTGAAAGATGTTAAAAGGGTGTACGGAGTCAAAAGGTAGTGATGAGGCAATGTACTGTATATACTGCATACAGGTACGTAATCTTAGTGGAGGTATTTATTAGGTCTATGCTACATCCAGGTATATAGCATATAGGTATGCATAGATACGCTTTGAGTAGTGTATAGGTATCAAATATGTAGCGAAGGAGAAGTAAGCCATGTGTGGGATACGCTATAGGCGGTATATGAACAGCTTATGGGTAGTATGTGCTAGATATGTCAGAGAAATATATATACATATATACAGGTAGACAGGGTCCAGTGACGAGGTCGTGGCTCTTAAATCTTGAATGCTGGGGGGACCCGACTCATATACATAGACATATTACGTATTACATATTACATATCACGTATCACATATTACATATTGAATATTACGTATTTCATATTACAGTACAGTATATATATATATAAAAGGTGTGTATATATACATATATCATAATGCATATACATATGTATTATATGTATATATATGTATTATAAACATATCATACATGACGGTTTGTCAAAATATCTGTTCCCGGTTTTGTTGATAAATCGCAATTCCATGCGTGCCGCCTCATGTTTGCCTTTAAAAAAACATGACCTACCTTGATGACGTGAAAACGTGGAAATTCTTCGTTACCTTTGGAAATCTTTCTAAAACCACAGGAATCGGCTAACGCACGTCGGTTTTCATTCGCTGTCGCTGGTACTATCTCCTGAACTGTGTGTCTCTGTGTGTGTGCCTCTCTGAATGCAATATGCTTCTTGACATGCCTCCTGATCAACGCTGTTTCCTTACTGTAAGCTACCAAAGCGTGAACATGGCTGTGCCTCTGAATGGGCTGCGGGTGGACCGGGGCATGTATTTGCAATTTTCGCTAGCGCGTTGCTAGCGGTGATCTAGCGCGTAAAATACGTAAAAAAATCGAAAATTTGGGAATATGTGGAAACTGACAGACTTGTAAGAAAAGCTGGCAAGACATTCACGACATGGAGGCCATGGCTGTCAATCAAACCTAGCGCAAACCTAGCGGTTTTGCTAGCGCTGCCTTGCAGAATTGCTGAATTTAGTTGCGTGCCGCCTCATAACGAAGAGGGAAAAACAGTAGACCCAGATGAATTATCAACAACCAATACTAAACTTCTAAACAACTATTTTTGACAAATGGTCACATACATATAATTACATCAACTGCAAATGCCCATGGCTGCTTCCGCTGTGTGGAAAATATTAAACAAATGAGCAAAATTCTCCATGCTTTGCTCGATGCTCTTTCTGGAGCTACGAATAGTGCAGCATCCCAGGACAGGGCAAAGCACGCGAAAATCACTGGCGGCTGGGGCAATGCCTCTCAAAATCACCATCCTTCTTTGTTGCTTGATGGGAAAACAATGGAAAACATGAGAAAATGATCGTCATTTTTTGTGAAGACGACTGAAAAGAATTGTAAGTAGCTCACTCGTGAAATGACTATGACATACTATGACTATATGACTATAGACCTTCATTGGGTTGCTTCTGGATCAGTCATCAGGCGATGCATGGTTTTTCTTCCTCAAGTTGCATCAAGTGTCAGCAATTGAAGGCATGTTTGCTCTGGAATGTTGTTGACAGACTTTTGGTGCTGCGCCTATTTTATTTGTTTTCAATAGGACAATGTCGCCACACTTGAGCGCAATACAAGGAGACTACAGGGCAGAGATGAATTGTAGCATCAGAACGAAACACGGAAAGCCACACACACAAACAAAACAACGATCAAACATTGCACATGAACATGAAATCAGAGCTAATATACCAACTTACAAACAACAGACCTCCTCTTTTACCATGTTTCCCCAAGCATAGGTGGTGCCGGCCAAAAAGTGGCCTTTTTTGTCTGTTGGCATCGCCTGCTGTCCAAAACTTTGGATGAAGCTGTCAAAACATCATACTCTGAGGGAAACAGGCCTGTCATTTCGGACCAAGAAACTAAGACTGCGCAGATCACTTCAAGATCTCCAGATAGCCAAGAAATTCATCGAAAGTCTCCGGTACAATGTTCTGACAGGTCAGTTCAGCCGCCCCCTGTGCTGTCCCCTTCACGAACTTATATAGGAGCCAGCGGGTTATGGGAATCTGCATTGATTGGAAATCCTTACCAATCTGCTGTGATTCTATATGGTTTCAGCTGTTGTTGCCATTTTGGTGGCATTGAAGAAGAATCAAAGCCTTCCCAGGCGAAGGAACTACCTCAGTTTCCACAAAAATGCCGCGGACACCATGTGCACAGCCGCGGCGAAAATGGTGTAGGAGTCACGGTTTGCACCAACGACACCTGGCAGCCAATGGCAGCCAGGTGGGCTGTGTGAAGCATTAAAAATGAAGGTTGGTTGATGGGGAAATCTACAGGAAACCTATGAAAATATATGTCAAACTAATTCAAACTATATCAAAATCTATATGGGGATTCCTATGTTTAACCTGTAGATGTTTTGGGAATCACATACTCGACTCATGGGTCAAGCAAAAAATGGTCAGTGTCTTACTTTGTACTGGTTCCCAGTGGTGGATTTTCAGCAAGAAACATCAAGAAACTGCACACGACTCCCAGTTCCATTCCAATGTCGATAAACCCAATAATGAACCTCCAATCCTAATCCTGGGTGGGTTAGACTCGGTTAGACCACCTATTTCTGGTGAAATTCTTCTTCTTATGTGCTCCGGTTACATTTCGCGGCACCTCCAGTTTAACACCTCGAGATGCATCACAACTGGACCACCAAGGTTGCACACTTTCCTCACCAGATGCAGCTAGATCGACCGACAGTGGGATGCTCCACCAATGGGGATTTCCCAGGATTTCCCAGCTAAAATACGATAAAATACTCAAAAACTGGAGCCTGTGAATTCCATGGACCAATGGACTATCCCATAAATTTCTTGTAGATTCCATGATTCTACTTGATTCTTGTTGGATAGGCCACCTTGTTTGGAAAGGGTTGGTTGATCAAAATATTTTTGGAAACCTGTTGGCTCAAGAGATCTCAAGAGAGTAAACCATGGTAAACCTAAACCCCAAAACTATCCAAAACATCCATCACAAAACCTATGTTCAGCAGGAATTGGTGACAAGAAAAAAATCAGCAATGGATTGTTGCTGGGTTAACCTCGTTACATAGTAGCAGGTTGTATATCAACATCAGCTGCTCTGATCTCGCCAAAGATTCTGATCTTGTCAATGTCGGTGCCCGAAGATACGGATCCAAGTCTTTTTCGTGCAGGGGCAGTACATGTCTCTGGAATCTTGTCTGCACAGAGATCTGTCGGTGCCGGCTCCGGCCGGCTGGTTATTCTGGGTGCTAGCTACCCTCCGGTCATTACCTTTGCTAGTGGAGGATTGTCCCTTGCTAGGTTAGAATTCCACAGTACTGTACTGTGCGGAAGTTCTGTCTCCAATCCCGATGTTTCATCTCCTTTGGGCCAAGTATCATGTTTCGGAAGCTCAATTGAGGTTTTTCGACATCAGGATACTTGAGTTTGTCTGAAAATTGGGTAGCAACCCCAGTACCTCACATATCCTCAGACTTCCCATCCCCTTCGTCCCAGTCCCTGTGTTTTTCGTCCTCAAAGTTGTCCAGTTTGAAAGTGGAAATTGATGAAACCACTGGGTCACCCAGTTTTCAAAAGCCAGTTCCAGCTTGGAATCTTGGATGAAATCAATGGTCATCCCATGTCATCCCCCAAGAGTTGTTTTGCCCGTCCCAGAGTCGCCTGGGAAGCTCTCCTGGCGACATTGATCCACAAATTCCTCAAAGCCCAACATATCCACATCCACAGCCCACATGAATACCTGGCACGCAGATTTGGCGTAGGGAAAGCACCATGGTCCTCTGGTCTTCCCATCGGACATCCTGGGACATCCTGGGACATCCTGGGACATCCTGCGACATCCTGGGACCTTTGGCCCATTCTTTGACCAGTGGGGCAGCGCGGGACATCACTGATTCATCGTGTGAATCAATGGCCTGGGAAACACGGAAAGACTAAAAGATCTAAAAGCAAACCACTGACGAATTCATCATTTGACCTAATCATCCCTTCCACTGTAGACTTTGGTATCTTTGGTTTTGTACCCACAGGCCTTCAGTTTTTCATGGTGAAAGGCTCCTGCGTCCGAACTATTGGAGCCGTGCATGTGGTACCTGGTCAAGTGCCTGGCGGCCAAGGGTGAAGCCGCGGTCACATGGATTGGATCAGCCATTGGATTCACCGATTTGAACCATGCCATTGGGCTGTTCACCTTCATGCTGTTCAAGGCAAACTGGGCAGTCTTTGAACCAAAAACATGAGGTCAGCCTGAAAATAGCCATAAATACAGTCAAATTGTTCAGAATGATTTAAAAAGATATCAAGTATTATCAAACTGCATAACTGCACCTCAAACTTCATGGTCTTCCTGCATCTACGAAAAGCATCTAATCCACGAATCCACTCTACCCACTGTCTGCAAAGGTTGCATCTTGCTGAGCGGCCGCCATCTGCTCAAAAGAGTATCTTTGTCCATATCTAGGCGGCTCAGGTCTCCCATTGTGGCTTTCCTTGTGCCAGGCCGAGCCAAAAGGGTCTACAGCCGAACATCAGGGGTTAAGGATCAAACAATGTCAAAAAATATAGAAATGCAGAGCAACGCCTGAAATTTTGGGAGTTCCAAAATACTGGGCTCCAAAACTACGGGCTCCGAAATTGGAATCAAAAATTAGGGGATCCAGATCCAAAGCAATCCAAAACAATCCAAAACATCCCAAACACCTACCACTTATTATGGTTTTCTCTCACCGAACCCCCAAAGGCAATTCTGGCCTTGGTGTCCTAAGCTCATCTCCTTGATTCGCACCTCAATCGAAATCATAGGAATCTGCAGGCATGTTTGCAGCAGGGACTCCAAATGGGTCAGCATAAGAAAATATGTTGAAAAAACATGTTGAAAAAAATAATATAAGCTTGTATACCTAGTTTCCGTTTGTTATATCATACCCTGCTGAACAGAAAAATGGGGATGCTCATCTACCCCAAAATATAATATGTCAAATGTAATTTGATATTTGATCTATTCCCCATTCTGATATTGAAATATCTCAGATCATGGTGGTAACCCGTTTGTTTCCATCTCTTATATCAGATATGGCAACCCCTTCAAAGATGGTCAGCATGATTTAAGTAGGATTTTACCAATGTCAGTTATCATCATTAGATAAAAGAACTATGGGTAAACTACCAAAGCTAGTAGGAGTTGACCAATTTCTCTCTTTTTTGGGGTCCCCAGAAAAGTTCTTTGCCTTAGGTTTAGCGGCCTTGACGAACTTCTCAGAGCCCTTGGACCAGTCAAAGATGGCCTTGTGCGAACGCAAAGCTGCACCAAGGCAACATGTGGTAAAAAATGGTAGAAATACAAACGCAATTGGAATAATCTGAGAGTAACAACGAGGACAAGGACGAGGACGAGGACGAGGACGAGGACGAGGACGAGGATGATGATGATGATGATGATGATGATGATGATGATGAACTTCAGGATGATGATGATCATCATCATGATGCTGATGATGCTCATGATGCTCATGATGCTGATGATGCTCATGATGCTCATGAGGCTCATGAAGCCTCATGAGGCTCATGATGCTAATGATGCTCACGATGCTCATGATGCTCATGATGCTCATGAGGCTCATCATGCGCATGATGCTCATGATGCTCATGATGCTCATGATGCTCATGAGGCTCATGATGCTCATGATGTTCATGATGCTCATGATGCTCATGAGGCTCATGAGGCTCATGATGCTCATGAGGCTCATGAGGCTCATGATGCTCATGATGCTCATGATGCTCATGATGCTCATGATGCTCATGAGGCTCATGATGCTCATGATGTTCATGATGCTCATGATGCTCATGAGGCTCATGAGGCTCATGGTGCTCATGATGCTCATGATGCGCATGATGCTCATGATGCTCATGATGCTCATGATGCTCATGATGCTCATGATGCTCATGATGCTCATGATGCTCATGATGCTCATGATGCTCATGATGCTCATGAGGCTCATGAGGCTCATGATGCTCATGATGCTCATGAGGCTCATGATGCTCATGATGTTCATGATGCTCATGATGCTCATGAGGCTCATGATGCGCATGATGCTTATGAGGCTCATGATGCTCATGATGCTCATGATGCTCATGATGCTCATGATGCTCATGAGGCTCATGAGGCTCATGAGGCTCATGAGGCTCATGATGCTCATGAGGCTCATCATGCGCATGATGCTCATGATGCTCATGATGCTCATGATGCTCATGAGGCTCATGATGCTCATGATGTTCATGATGCTCATGATGCTCATGAGGCTCATGAGGCTCATGATGCTCATGATGCTCATGAGGCTCATGATGCGCATGATGCTCATGATGCTCATGATGCTCATGATGCTCATGATGCTCATGAGGCTCATGAAGCTCATGAAGCTCATGATGCTCATGATGCTCATGATGCTCATGATGCTCATGAGGCTCATGAAGCTCATGAAGCTCATGATGCTCATCAGGCTCATGAAGCTGATGAAGCTGATGAAGCTGACGCTGGTGGTGCTGATGCTGATGATCGTGCTTGCGCTGCTGGTGCTGCTGGTGGTGGTGGCGGCAGCGATGGTGGTGGTGGCGGTCGTGGCGGTGGTGATAAGAATATACAATAGAACAAGTCACTCAGTCAGACGCAGCATCCATCATCAAAGTCGGCAACTCCGTCGTTTAGGAAAAAGAAACATTGTTTCGTACTGTTTTGTACGAAAGGCTATGCATGCCTTTTGCCATCCTTCATTGTCATAGAATTGGATGATGGGAAAATTTATATACAGGAAAGCCCCATATTTGATAGGAAAATCTATGGTTTCCTGTAAATGTTCCCTTAAACCAATCCAATCACATTGGGAACATGTCAGGCTTCAGCCGGTGGCTTGCCGCCTTCTGCGCTTTTGTCGCTTCCTTGATCTCCACCTTGCCGGGGAGATGTAGCTGGAGCGAACTGGTCATGGCACATAGAAAAGGGGGTAACCATGGACCCATTAAATTGGCTACGTATGTTTAATCATGTCTATATATATATATATAGTAAATCTTAAACCATCCGATTGTTGGCACGTTAAGTACTTCTGAGCCCTAGCTATTTATGTCGTTTGACTCCAGAGATCTGTTGGTCTGACACTCTGCTTGTGATGAAGGAGCCTCCTTCAAGACCCAGTTTTCATCCATGATTCAATGATCAGAATCTGTCGCTAACGTTCCCAGAGTCAATTTCTTGAAGGACATGATGTTCCTATATATTCCATGTGTCTGGCCAAAATGTTCACCCTTTCACCTACCATTCACCAGTCCCAAGAAGATCATGCCGTGCCCACCTCGTAGGGAAAGTTCAATGACAAACTCACCACCGACATGAAGCCCCTGAGCGGCATATGTATATGTATAAGTATATATATATATATCATTATACGGGCAGGACGGGTGGTGCTGCCCGGCGAAATGGATTTTAACTGCGCAGGGCCAGTGTTTTATGCATTTTGGGAAGTCGGCCAGATGGCAACTTGACTGACGAGACTTGTTTCCAAAACACAAAACCCTAAATCCTAAAACCTATATAAATCTGACATGAAACCCAAAGTAAGCCTTGAAAGTAAAATGTTATTAAAACCGTGGTTTTAAAAAAATCCATACTAAATACATTATGTGTTTTTAATGAAAACCTAAATTCAAACAACCCCTAAACAAACCCTAAAGAGTTGGTCCCGTGATAAACACACCCGGCCTGTGGGTAATCATATGTATGTATATATATATATACATATATACATATATATATATACATATATACATATATATATACATATATATATACATATACATACCATACAATACAACGCAATGCAATACAATACAATACATACCACTACATACCATTACATACCATTATATACCATAACATACCGTAACACACCGTAGCATACCGTAACATACCGTAACATACCGTAACATACCGTAACATACCGTAACATACCGTAACATACCATTACATTATTACATTACATTACATTACATTACATTGCATTACATTACATTACATTGCATTACATTACATTACATACACAGAATATACATACACACATTGTACAAGTATATGTTTACAACTATACTATCATATAACTACCATCTGATATGATTGGATAGTGGGATGATGATGGAATCCAGTTTTGAATCATAGTACCAGGTCCCATGACCGCTTCCCTTGGCTCCCAGCCAGTTGTAATCATGAGCCAAGTCAATTGGACGTGCACCCCACTCCACAGCTTGTCGCAAAGTCCTGACGCATCTAAGCACAATATCAATGGATGGATTTAAGGGACGGTTTGCAGGAAGATGTTGATGGTTGCTGATCATTTTTGATAGCTCAGTTGTTACTTGTTACCCCCATATAGAGCGTTCCTGCAAATTGTCCCTGAAAACGGTGCTGCGGCCATAGATTGGATGATTAATGCACCTACACGAGTATTGGGATGATGATGGGGGTTTAGAAGCTGCGAAAAAAGGAGATATATCTATATCTATGATTCTAGCGGCTGCTTGAGAATTACTGTGTCCGAAGATGGAATGCAAGATCTTAATACACACTGGATACGTATGGATGTTCAGACTGTGGGAAGTAGATCACCTAAGCTTGAAATTGCTAGCTGCTTTCCGCTTTCAACTGGTTGCCGCTAATGGAAGCAGCTGCATGTCCAAAATCTACCCTGGTTGTAACAGGCATGTCCCAATACTACAAAACGGCTTTCCGCTTGTGAAAAAGACTATCAAATCGCAAGCATCCCCCAGTGTCGAGGTATACTGCTTGTCACTTTTCCATTTCCACAGGTTGCTACTTGTCATAAACCATATCATATCCATACACTCGTGTGACAACATAAATCCTGAGGCTTTATTTTTCTCGAATCTCCTTCCTTGATGTTGGTTTTGTATGGTTTTGTTATGTTTTGCTGTTTGCTTGGACAAAAATGACTGATGCTTTGCTGCGGGTCAATTTGTACCCACTTGACCCAACTCTCATCCCCGTAAGGTATCGCATCTGCCAAATCAACCCCCACCTGGCTCGCTTGTAGCCCTCGTAGAGCTTGTAAGCATGGCAGCCAGGGACCTGACAAAACACTGGAGACCTCAGTATCCTATGAGCCACTGGCAATGTGATCCTGTTCATCTGGAGAAGCAAAAATATCAGAAACTCCAGTGGTATCTTGTATATCCCTAGAGATCATGCTTGATCAATGGAACTACCAACTGATCAACTGCCTATCTATATTTGGCCACTGGATCTGACCAATGAATGCCATTTTCTATTCTCTTGAAACATCTACAATAATGATGTTGTACCTATAGCTTCGCCAGTTGCTGATCATTGCGATTAGAACCCCAGTTGCGCCCGTAGTTGCTATGAATCTGACCCTACAATCAAAATCAGGAGGGCCAGCACGACTGTAAAAACATAGGTTGGTACACCGCCCTTCCACAGACGAGAGAAGACTTGGCAACCAGCATTTCTAATCCTTGAACCCTCTGAAATGCTTGTAGAAGAGCGTCCCAAACCTCATTTCATCCTTTTCCAGAAAATCTACAGCCTGAGCTTCAAAAGCTGCTTGTGATTTCAATCCCAAAAGTCTTTCCGAATTTCCATAAAAATCATAAACATCTCGCCTTTCTGGCCTTGCAGTGACAAGCTGGCCTTGGGATTGAGCTGCTTGTAGTGGATGCGATCGCTGCTCATCAGCCGAGGGCCAATGCGTTTCTTTTTGGTGCCCCTGCGGCGAAAATCAGTTGGCAATGTCAAGCAACAAAAAATCCTGTTAGAAAGCTATAGAAACATTGAAGCTCATTGAAACCTTAGGTCTGGGATGAAGATATGTCTCATGAAAATCAGTTGCTTCAGAACTGATCAAAACCCAGAGGCGCACTCGCCGGGGGGATAGCCCATACCTTGGTGAGGCACTGGCTATCTCCCCCATTCCACCCGAGCACTAACCCACCGAATGAATATCCACAAGTGGGGTCATATTCTTGTCGTTCCAAACCCAAAAGTCAAGCAAAAGAAAGACGATTCAGAGAGTGATTGGTCGTTCGCCTTGAAAAATTCGACCAGTTGGGACATACGCCATATGATTCCCTTTGTCCTAACCATCATTCCAATAACGCCGCGACGTGAGGTCTCGCATCTGAGTCCAAATACTATCCGATTATATCCCCACGGAATATCCCCATGGGAATTTCCCACTAATTATATTCCCACACCATTTTCTCCCCATGGAATATCCTCTGGTAAACTAACAGTTCGCTATGAAAAATCGTCATTTTAAATTGGTAAATCAACTATAAGATGACCATTTTCCATTACCAGAGGGCATCTTTTTTGGTACTTTGGTAGCCAGCCGCCGAGATACTGTAGAAGTTCACCTCCATGGTCTTCTTATCACGGCGCTTCTGAGGTCAAGTCATTGGATAAATGTCATGTCTGGTCACCATTTAGAGTCATTTAGGCCATCAGTTCATTTATGGTCCATAAAAATGGTCCATAAAAATAGTCCATAAAAATGGTCATTAGTATTGAACTGAGATTGAACTGATTCAAACTGATCAAACCATCCAGGTTCGAATTTGTCCATTCCCCGCCTTGGGAGGTCCGATGAGGCGTGGGAACATCCTCAACGTCAGCCCAAATGTGGTATGGTTTTGACCTATCTGCATATCTCCAAAAAAAAAATGTACCATTCTGTACCATGTGTTTCTCCCAAATTCCTTCTCCCTGTTATACAAACCTTTCGGCTGACTATGTATTCTGTTCCTGGTGTTGTACATCTCTTACTTTTGCTGACCCTTAACGAATGTACGTAGACACATGTTATCACATGTTTATAGATCGAATTAAATGCTAAATCCTATGGGAAAGTGTGGCATGGCTTTGAAGAACTGCCCTGGTACATTTATGGTGGCAGTTTCGGCTTCTATCGCCTCCCAGGCATCAAGAAGAGACACCCGACAATCCATGGCCGTGGCTAATGATACCCCGTAAGTGGTAAAAAAAAATGGTTCGGTTGATCTGTGTTTTGTCACGTCATACATATACATATACATATACATATTACATATTACATATTACATATTACATATTGCATATTGCATATTGCATATTGCATATTGCATATTGCATATTACATATTACATATTACATATTACATATACATATACATATATATACACATATACATATACATATACATATACATATACATATACATATACATATACATATACTTATACATATACATATACATCATATACTACATATACATCATATACTACATATACATCATATACTACATATACTACAGATACATCATATACTACATATACTACATATACTACATATACATCATATACATATACAGCATATACATATACATCGTATATATATATATATAAACATATTACATATAACATATTACATATTACATATTACATATTACATATTACATATACATATACATGTACATGTACATAAATGTACATGTACATATGCATATGAATATATCGTTTATAATATAGTATAATAACTATACATGCATGTGGTTTTATCTATATATACATGTTGAAAGTGTTAAAGAACACTTAGGTCGATGTGCGCGCATTTGTGCTCACGACGCTCAGTCTGTGGTTCAGAAGGGAAAAGCCAGCTTAGCCAGCCCAGGGTGATATTGCCTAGCCATATCGAGAGGCTGCCGCTGCAGGGACTGAAAGGACCACTTCTTGGGAACTTAGTGCTACTACCCCACCATCTACCCACGTGGATGGTAGGCGGAGCCTAGAAAGGTTCGTGTGAGAAAAGAGAAGAGCTCAAAGCGGTCTACGACCCTTTGAGAAAGCCAAGAGCTCAAAGCGGTCTACGACCCTTTGAGAAAGCCGTGGAGAGATGGTGGAGGGCATCAGCCGAAACAAAGAAGGAGTTCCCCAATGGAGTGGGGAAGCAGCGAGCTTTCAAGAATATGAAGAGCAAGCGCTCCAATGGGAGCAATCCATAGCCTATGGGAAGAGGTACCTGTGTGGGCCAAAGCTCATACAGGAAATGAGTGGTACGGCAAGGAAGTTTGTCACTGGAAAGAGGCCGGACTGGCTGAGCTTCAGTGGAGGAGTGACATACCTGATGCAGCACCTGAGGAAGAGCCTTGGAAGGCCACAGATACCAGAGCTGTCGGAGTATCTGAATAGATACTTCAAACAGAGCAAGAGGAGGAAGTTTGAATCGATGAACCAGTACATAGTGAGAAAGACAGAAGTGTATCAGAGGGCCCGACAAGCACTTGCACGAGTGCTGCCAGACCAACGAGCCAGCAGCCGGTGGGACGAGGCTTCATGGAGGAGTTCCACGTGGCAACCTTCGAGGAGAAGCGCTACCTCGTGGCGAGATGACTGGTCAAACACCGGCCAGAGCCAGCGAGACCAGAGTGAGAACAATGAGGACCCATGGGCACAGCGCCGAAACAATGAGGAAGAGGAGTCAGAGGACTTCCAAGATGCCGCCGAAGAGTGGGATGCACCCAGCCAGTGGCACAGCAGCTACCAAGGACAGTGGCACAATGACCACTATGGACCATGGGGCACACAGGAGAACGAGAGATGGCTTCATGAGACGCCAGAACTTCTACCAGATTTCCTGCAGGGTTGGTACCTGCTGATGGATGCCAACTTGACCAGCTCCGAGAGGAACCTGGTCCAGACGGCAGTACAGGGAGACTTTGGAAGCGAACGAATCGCCCAAGAACTCCGCACCCAATGGCCAGAAGAAGAACTTCGTGACCACGACCAAGGAATGAAACAGGCCAGCTACTGGCAGGATGAGGTAGATGGAGAACCCATAGGTGGAGAAGGAATGACGATTCAGAGCCTCCAAGAGGAGGGTATGAATGAAGAGGGATTGGCCATGATGGCTGATGCAGAAGTACAGGCAGAAGAGGCAATGGCAGTGATCGAGAGGGCGCAGAGGACGCTGAGAGAGGCAAGGGCAAAGCAACACCAGGTGAAAATGAACCGACAATACTACAAGACCGAGGTTGAGAAGTACAAGAGCAAATCAGGGCCCATCAAATGCTTTAGGTGTGGAGGCAATCACAAGATTGCCAACTGTCCAGACCGACAGGCACCGAGAGCAGGGGAGGCACAGAAGGCAGAGTCAGCACCTTTTGTCTGCTATGCCCGAGATGAGGCCGCCATGGTGACGAACCAGGACGCCATGACCACCGAAGAGGCCGTCCTGAAGGGCTATGGCATCATCGATGGTGGAGCAACAAAGACTTTGGGTAGCGTCCACGCCCTAGAAGCCGTGGCCGCGGAGAACTTCCGCAAACACAGTGATGATCGCATTCTGGAGATTGACCCAGAACAGAAGCCGACTTTCGGCTTTGGAAACTCCAGCCGCAATCAATGCGTGAGCACTGCAAAAGTTCAGATACAGGCAGGAGACCAGAAGGGCATCCTGCAGGTACATGCCTTGGAAGAAGGACAGGGGCCTGTGTTGCTGTCAATCAGTACTTTGAGGTCACTGGGCGCAATCATAGACTTTGAGGCAGACCTCATCGTCTTTCGGAAGCTTGACGACCGCCGAGTGATCAAGGCCCTGAGGTCCCAATCTGGACACCAACTTCTGCCGCTGACTGAGAACTTGTACAGCAACTCTGTGCAATGTCACAGCGCGGTTCCCAGTTTGAGTAGTTTTTGCTAGGGACAACTCCTCTCTTATCCGAGGTCTGACGGAGAAAGGGAGGGAGAGGAAATTTTTCAGGCCAGGGTTACTGAACCAGTTTCCACTTTTAAGGGGGAAGAAGCTGAGGCTGGTAATGGTGGGTGTGTGTGTGGACATGGACAAACAAACACAGCGCGCACTCTCACAACACAGGACTCACACACATGGACATGTGACCACCACCAGCCGTGAAGACACTCACAGCAGGTTGCAGAGAGCGGAACAACTAGATAGCCATGCCGACCGTCCATGCCATGAACCGTCATCAGCTCCAAGAGGCTCTGAAAGAACTAGGGGAGGAACCTCCTGCCCAGTGGAAGAACCCAGAGCTGAAGGTGAGACTGATGGAGGTGGAGGAAGAACTGGGCATCGACAAGTTGCGCCGCAGTCGCCACCACCAAACGGAATTGATGACATGGGTGATGCGCCTCAACCAGGCCATGAAGAAAAAAGAGAGCACTCCAAGAGTTTTGCCAGTCGGATCTGGGCCTTACTCTGAGTGGTCAGGAAACGATCCCGGTCCTCCAGAAGCAAGCCATGGAAAAGATCTACCTCTTGACAGAACCAGATGGCCAGGACCCGATGGGTTTTGGACAGCATGCCAGCCTGACCTATGCCGAGGTCAAGAGTCAGCATGCGGGCTACTGCACCTGGGCGCAGACCACAGCCAGCGAAGGACAACACAGCCTGCGACTTGGCAGGTTTGTCAAGTGGCTGAACATGGAGCCCAAGGACCAGGTAAAAATGCCACACTACCTGGCCAAGCAGTATGTCAAGTCCAAAGGGGAGACCGAGACCTGTGTGAAGGCAGAGCCAGAGCCCAGCGAGGCACCGACCAGCTCAACACAAGCCCTGGTCGAAGCCCAACACATGATGACAAAGATGATGGCGACCATGGAAGAGATGAAGGGAGAGTTGCAAGAGTTGCGCGAGGAGCGACCCCGGAAGAAGACCGAGGTGAAGAGCGAGGCCAGTTTCAGCCTGGTGAGCAACCAGCCCAAGTGAGTGACGTAGCATCGGCAGCAGGCTTAGTTGGTAGCGTAGAAGAAGAGTCACCAGAAACAAACGAGAAAACTGTGACCACTATAAGTGACTCCATGGCTCGGTTTTTCGAGCAAGAATCTCAGAATCTGGGACCAAAAGCCTTTCAAGAACTCCTCAACAAAGAGACTGTCCTGTTGGAAGTGGCTTGTTCACCAGAGAGCCGTCTCAGCTCAGAGGTTCAAAAGGTTTTAGGTAGAGAGACTGCTGCAGTACGATGTTCACACTGGAATGGCTGTGATCTTGAAACGGGCGAAGGGGTTAAACACTGCATCAAACTCATTGACCAACTGGACCCAGGGCATGTTTGGTTATCCCCGGAATGTGGCCCCTACTCACCCATGCAAGCTATTAACCAGCGAACACCGGAGCAAGTCGCTGAGCTCGCTGGAAAACGGAAAAGAGCCTTGAAACAGTATGTGGGTGCTAGTTGCATTTTTCAGTACTGTTGCCAAAAAGGTATTCATGTGACCTGGGAACTTGCGGAGAGGTGTCAGGCTTGGAGGTTACCCATGTTGCAGAAACTGATGAAAAAGTACCAGCCATACACTGCCGTGACACATGGCTGCCGAGTGAACTTGCGTGACCCCAGAACCGAAACCTTTCTGCACAAGGGTTGGAAACTTATGACCACACATGCACATCTTGCGGACACGATGAACCAGAGATGCAATTGTGCACCGGGGTATCAACACGCGAAATGTGATGGTGGTATAGCTAGAAGTACCGCGTACTACACACCTGAGTTTGCGAAGCGCGCTGTGAAACCAATTTTGCAGGAGCTCACACACGAGAAGCTCCTGAGGGAAATTGATGGCCGTACGTGCCTGCCATGCAACTTTGGGGAAGGAATCGCTTGTGTGTGTCACAGTTTGCGTGAACATGCTGTTGAAATGAAATGCGGTGCCTGTGTGGTGCCCCATGCATCTGAGGAAAAAGTATGTGATGCGCAATCACAACAAGACCCACCACGCGAACAACAGCCCCCTAGGCAGCAAACTGATGGAACAGACATGGACCAGGACAAAACGGAAACAAACGCCGAAACAGAAATGGCATGTGGGGTTCAGCAGTTGAAAAACGAAACAAACGAAGAGGAGATCAAACGGAAACTGTATCTTCTCCATGCTTCCACAGGACATTCAAACACCAGAAACCTTGTGACGGCACTACAGAAACGTGGAGCCAGTGCTCGCATCATCCAACTTGCTAAGGATTTCAGGTGTTCAGTGTGTCACGAAGGGAAGAAGATTGGGTCAAAACATGTAGCTTCACTGGAACCTTTACCCCCAAAGTTGATGACCATAAGTGCGGATGGGGCCAAGTGGAATCACCCCGTTTCTCATGAGGACTATGAGTTTGTGGTTGTCATTGATGAGGGATCTAGGTACCGAACTGCCAAAGTGATGAAAAAGGGGAAACACCAAACCATGAATGCCGGTCAAGTTGTTGAATACCTGAGGGATGGTTGGTTTCAGTTTTTCGGTACCCCAAATGTGTTGCGGTTAGATCCTGCGGGGGCTTTCAGGAGCCGGGAAATAGAACACATGTGTGACCAACATGAAATTTACCTGGACGTGATACCGGGGGAGGCCCACTGGAAATTGGGAACTTGTGAACAAGCTGTGAAGGGGTTAAAAATGGTTATGACGAAGTTGGCTGAGGGAGACCCCGAAAAAGACCCCGAAGATTTGTTGACGGTTGCGGTGAAGACCTTTAATGAGAGAGAGATGGTGAGAGGTTTTTCCCCCTGTCAACATGTTTTGGGAAGAGACCCCGATGAAACTGGGAGATTTGTCACCCCTGAAAACCATAAGGGACATGAGTTGATGGTTCCTAACCCCGGTGAAGATTGTGTTGAAGGGATCCAATTGCGCAAACAAGCCGAACAAGCTTTGGCGGAGTGGCAGGCTGAACAGAGAATCAACCGAGGGATGAACTCTAGGGCGAAACCCAAATATGACTACTATCCTGGGGACATGGTTTATTTTTGGAGGAAACAAGTGAGTGGTAAGAACCCCGGAAAGAATGGTATGTTCATGGGACCCGCAAGGATTTTGGCCACCGAAAAACACAGGGATGGCTATGGGAACCTCAAAGAAAGTAGTTCGATTTGGTTGGTTAGGGGAAGGCGCCTAATCAAGTGCTGTCCAGAACAGTTGAGACCTGCCTCAGAGAGGGAGGAACTCCTTGAATTTTTGGGGAACCCTGAAGAAAACAAAGCCCCCTGGAATTTCACACGGGTGGCAAGTGCCTTGGGTGGAAATGAAATGGATGACATCACGGGGGAGATCCCGGACTTGGCAACTTGGCAGAGAGACCAGCAGAACTTAGTGCGACAAAATCCCAAGGTGAGACATTGGGGCAAACGACCAGTCGACCCAACAAGAGATGGAGGAACTGGTGACCCTTTTAGCAGTGGAAGTAGGGGAGAACCCAAACACCTCAGAACCAGTGGACCTAACAAGGGTTTAATGGGAGAACACCTCGAAGAAGCCTGGTGGATTCAGGTCCCTGATGATGTGTACCACGAAAGTAAAGGGGAACATTTTTGGGAGAACCCCGAAGCCTCTGTCCAAATTGAAATTCCCGTCCCGGAAACCAAAAGAGGGATGAGTCGGATGGCGGAAGATTTGGGGGGGTATTTTGTGAACCAGTTGAAACGCAGGGCTGTTGAGGTTAGTGAAAAGAGATTGACCCCGAAAGAAAGGGAGGAGTTTCGGGAAGCCAAACACAAAGAGGTCACTAACTACCTTGCTGCCCAAGCGTTTGAAGCTATACCCCCCGAGTTGAGACCCTCAAGAGACCAAACCATTGGGATGCGGTGGATTTGAAAAGAACTGATGATGGGGGATATAAGGCTAAGGCCAGGGCCATTTTAAAGGGTTACCAAGATCCCATGTATGAGTTTCGAGCCACAACAACACCGGTCATGACACGCCAAACAAGACAGCTTCTTTTGCAGGTGGCATCTTGGCGACAATGGGGTGTGAAAAAGGGAGATGTGAGTGGGGCCTTCCTTCAGGGGAGGGAATATCCCAATGAATTGTATTGTGTTCCTTGCCCCGAAATCCTCGAAGCTATGGGATTAGGCCCGGAAGAAATTGTCAAAGTCAAACGGGGTTGTTATGGATTGGTGGATGCCCCCCTTGAATGGTACATGACTATTTCCTCTTATTTAGAAGAAGAAGAAGGGCTTACTAAATCTTGGTCGGACCCCTGTTGTTGGATGTTCAAGGTGAATGGTAAGTTGAAAGGGTTGGTTGCGGGACATGTGGACGATTTCATGTTTACTGGGGACCCCAAAGACCCGGAATGGTGTGCCTTGGAGAAAAGGATCCAACAAAGATTCAAGTGGGGAGAATGGGAAGAGAACAATTTTGTCCAGTGTGGGGTAAAAATTGAAAGACAAAAGGATGGTTCATTTCACCTGAGCCAACAACAATACCTCACCAAGGTCAGCGAAATCTGTTTGAGTGCGGGTAGGAGAAAACAAACCAAAGAAACAACCACTGACAGAGAAAAGACCCAGCTCAGAGGTCTTTTGGGAGCTTTGAGTTGGTACAGCCAACAATGTGCACCGCACCTGTCTGCATCAGTAGGGTTGTTGCTCTCTGAAGTTACCGATAGCAATGTTGAGACAATAGTCAGGGCCAACAAACTCCTGTATGAGGCTAAGCAAAGAAAAGAACATAAGATGATCGTTCATGCCTTTCACCCCAATGAAAAACTGGGAATGTATGTTTGGGCTGATGCTGCTTGTCAAAACCGGAGGGACGGAAGCAGCACCCAAGGGATTTTTGTGGGAATAGCCCCTGAACGTTTGTATGAAGGGTATGTGGAAAAAGTAACTCCGGTAGCTTGGCACTCAAGTAAGATAGAGAGGGTTTCCAGAAGCCCGGGAGCCGCAGAGGCGAGAGCAGTAGTATCAGGAGAGGACTATCTGTTTCATGCTAGGTACCAATTTGGAGAATACCTTGAAGCGGAAACAAATGTTTTTGATGTTGACAGTACGGTTAATCGGATACCTGGTTGTGTGATATCTGATTCAAGAAATGTTTTCGACAAACTTCAGACGGAAGAGTTGTCTATCAAGGGTCAAGAGCGTAGGGTAGATCTCGAACTCCTTTCCTTAAAGTCAGCTCAAAGAAACAACGTTGTTCGGGTACGGTGGGTTCACTCTGAGGCCCAACTTGGGAACGCTCTTACAAAGAGTGGAGCTAAGGAACTTGAAATGTTTTATCAAATGGGTGGAACCTGGCGGATCGTGAACGATCCTAAGATGAGATCAGCCCGGAAGAGAAGGAGCGAAGGGATGGAGACCTTTGAAGGACACACAGAAACAACACAACGCGCACAAAACATACATGCTGACGAGTGTGTGTCTGGTGACCCCAAAGTACCGTGGAAACTGGAGGAACCCGGGGGCATGAAAGTGTTAAAGAACACTTAGGTCGATGTGCACGCATTTGTGCTCATGACGCTCAGTCTGTGGTTCAGAAGGGAAAAGCCAGCTTAGCCAGCCCAGGGTGATATTGCCTAGCCATATCGAGAGGCTGCCGCTGCAGGGACTGAAAGGACCACTTCTTGGGAACTTAGTGCTACTACCCCACCATCTACCCACGTGGACATGTGAAGTAGTTGAATCCCCACAGGGAGTGTCCAATTCAAACAGCCACTGGTCCACTGTTTTCCCGGCAATTATCGATCAACACCAGATTATATTTCCTATGTGAAATTACATGAATTTACTGTTGGGTGTCACCAAAAAAAAGGAGACGTGTTCCCCAAATGCATGTTCTCTCCTTGAATTTTGGGGACATCAACAGAATCTAAACATGTGGGCCCTAGAAATCGGGTAAGTTTCTAAATTGCCGGTGCTTCTTTTGGTGAAATCCGGAAATCCGGCTTAAAAAGCTGGGTGCATCCGGTGAAATGCCATTTTGTTCACCACCGGATTTCTTGGACCCTGACTTGTGAAGCTCCATGGCACCCCAGCGTTCCTGGTGACGCCAAGAGCAAGTCCTGGTTGGTTAATGGTTGATTCGTCATGGTACCCCTACAGGCCATCAATAATGTCCGAGATTTCTGGCTGTTCTATGGAAAAAAAAAAGTATATCTAGATCAGTCTAGATCTTTTGATTTATTAATAATTATTAATATATGGATAGATTTAGATCAAGACAAATCATATTGAAGTATGATGAAGTATGTATGTTTATAACCAAATATCATCTCAGCTTTCGCCAGCGGTTCGTTCACCGATGGCCTCTTTCTTCCGGGCTTCACTGCGTTCTTCTGCTGAGATACGCTCCCCACGCGCCTCGAACCTCAGTTTAAACTCTGGTTGGTTAATACAGAAGTCGGAGGTTTCCTAAAATGGGGGTACCACAAAATGGATCTAAATGGCTTTTTAACTCGGAAAATTGTATCAACCAGTGGATTTACGGGGACACAACAAGGTGTCAAGCTGGTAGATCTGCGCCATCTCGTGGGGAGGAGCAAAGATGTTCCACCCGCCGGGGAATTAGCCCAGTGATAAATTGCGGGTTGATCTTTTTGGTGGCTACTATATAGAATCTACTATGTTACAGCATCTAAAAGGATCTGTCAAAAATTCATAAAAACTTCACTGTTCCTCGGTTAGGCAGTACTAATGGTGTCTTGATAGAAGAAAACATCTCATGTACACAGTGACAGGGTCGGGTTGAACCCATTTACCCGGTTCATCTTTCAGGGATACCATGGGCTGCATCTGGGGCATCGGTGCGTGGACCTCTGGTAATATCAAAGATGGCTACTAGAAACGATCTCAGTACATCCATTGATGGGCGGTTCCTAAAATACGGCTACCCCCAAATCATCCATTTTTGTTTGGGATTTTCCCTTATAATCCAGCTATTGGGTGCCCCATTTATGGAAAGCCCCAAATGGTTTTCCGCTTCAAATCATTTGTCCCGAGCCATTTTCCACGACTGAGGACAATGACTTCCTTTGAAGCCCGCCACGATTGAGGTATGGACTGGTGATCCCAGCATACCTGGAAAAACTCCATGAGGAAAAGAAAACTCCAACTAGCATAGATCTTGGCAAATAGATCATAATAGATCTAGATAGGGAGTATTACCATCCAACAAATCAACGCTGCCATGAGTTGGGGGAAGATTACTTTTCCAACCTTGAAATGAGAGGTTTTCAGGGTCTACGTCAGGTTGGGTAGAGGAGATGGGAAGAAAATTGACAAAACCATCATTGCCACATTCCATATATCATTCGGTCAATATTAATATCCTCGCAGTCTTGGTTGCAAGTGAACGATATCTTGGCCATCTTGGTAATCTCAATGGTAATTTCAGAATCCTAAAATGGAGGTACTGTACCATGTAAGGCCATATTTTGTGGGGCTATTCCCTTGGTTCCTGACCATCGATAATCACGCGTTGGAGTCGATAAATGCTATTGGTTTTCAAACCAAAATCGCTGGTTGTTGCAGATGTTCATCCCAAAAAAATCCATTGACTGCCAGTTGGGACACAAAAGTCACTACCCTCTCGCTGGGGCACAAGTTCTTTGGGATAAAAACCATCGCCAGAATTCACTCGAGTTCCGATCATTCGATATCGGAACTTGGAACCATCGTGATCCCTTGCGCGTGCTGAAGCACAAAGTCGTGGAGCTTTAAATCCGAGAATCCCATCCCATACCAATTTGTTTGCAATATTCCGACTATGGGTTATAATGTGTTATAATAATCTCCAAGAAACCAACTAGAATAAACCCTCTGTTAACCCATCAGGTATTTTTGATGGTTCAAATCGCCAGAACCTGGGGTGCCCCCAGCTTGATTTTGATAGCCATGCAGCATTCGATAGCGAAGCACCACGCCATCCTATCATTGGATCAGGGGGGTGGTGGGTTTTCTGTCGACATCTGTCCTTGGTTGGTTTCTCAATTGATTTTTCAATCAATCATAAGTATTCATAAGTGATATGGTTTTATTCACATTGTATCCCATTCTTTGATGGCTAGATGTTGCGCGCTATGTTTCAAGACGGCTCCACCATTCTGGTTCAAAGTCATGACAGCGGATTGCCGGTTGTGCACAGGATGCCCCCGTTGGATGCATGATAAGACCTGGTGATGCTTGATCAGCCCTTGATACAATCATGTTTGGCATGTCAATCTCCGAGAAAACACACTGGTGGCACCACTTTTCCTGGCGGTTCTCCGAATCAACAGGCGGTTGCGAAACAATGCCTTCTTAATCAGTGGAAGCGCAGAAGCCCTTCCAGTCCTGCTTTGCTCATTGGATGGGTCGTTCAGCGCGTTGCTTCTATAAAGGGTACCATGGATAGCAGAGATAGCTGCGCTATCTGTGCTGAGGTGTTGTTTACGTTTAAATCAAAAAACTGGGTATTGCAATTCTATTTGCCAGCTGTAACCCCCTTGGGGGTTACATTTTCCGACCCATCACATCTTGCAGGAAAATAAGATGGATAATGCATGGCTTTGGATCGACCAAGGCCAGTCGCCGCCGACGTCACGTCCAATGCTTTGATGATGTGGTGACTTCATTATCAACCCCCAAACTGCATGGGTTCAATCGCTAAAGAAAATAAAGCCATGTCAGGGTCCTTTGGTACCCAGAAACTTGGCCTGTACCGTGGGCGGTTTTCCTTTGAGAATGATGTAAAAATGTTGGGTTTTCCATATCCACGCAAAAAAAATCCGCCCGCGCCGGAGGAGCGGGGGCGTGTTAGCTTCAGCTGGGGGGAAAAGTTTCGAAATCGGCCGTGGGCCATATAACTATTTGCATTTCTCATATCGTCGCAAAATCGGTTCGCGTCATCAGGACCCACTTGGCTCTAACTGGAGCCAAGTTGGGCCCAACATGGCGCAACTTAAGTTGGACGCGTTTGTGAGCAACTTCGGCCCAAGTTGGGACGCAAACTCAAAGGGGTGACATGGCAGACCAACGCGGAATGCCAAAAACATGCGTTTTCACTGGCATTTCCCGTTTTTTTGTTGGGCTCGATGGAGGCTCCGTGTTGGGCAGTGTTTGGGCCCAACTTGTGCCGAAGCTGCCGCTAAATTGGCCCAAGCTGCGCCATGTTGGACCTGACTTGGATCACATGTGCATAAAGCGCAGACGCAACTTGCGCCCAAACCCCCCAGTTGGACCCAAGTTCGGCCCCAGTTTGGAGCCAAGCGGTCCAAGTTGGGCCGAAGTTTGGCGCGAGCTGGGCCCAAGTCGGCGCATGTTGGCTCAACTTAAGACCATGTATGGCCAAGTTTGGCGCTGGTTCGGGTTGGGCTCAAGTAGGCCGGGCGTTTAACCCGCATCCCCAGCTATCATACCTGTACTCAATTTCGAAAAGCCGTCCCCCAACCTGCACAATTTCCCTGCCCGTAGCGTTCACTTCATTGGGGAGGGGGCGGTGCTCGTCGCGGACTGGAATAGTGAAGGGTCTCCCCTTTTTTTGAAGATGCTTGGCATACATCAATAAAGCGCATCGGACGACGCGGCAGCGTCAAGCAGCAGCAACCAGCGCCTCGGCCAACAGTGAACTTGATACAGGTCAAATTGTATCCGAAAAAGATAAAGATTGCTATTTCAGATTGAAATACTCATTGGCTATTTTATCTAATTACTGGTGATAACTGGAAAGTATACATATAGAATATCGATTTATTTTCTAAGCCGCCCCAAAAACTATGTTTAAACAAAAAGTAACTTCGCATTATCTTAGTGGGGTGGATTTAACTTCTATCTTTTTGGAGGCAGCTGTACATAGGGGTGTGCACCAGTAGTACCGCACAAGGCGGTGGCGGAAGTTTGAAAGATAGGGCACTGTAGGAGAGGTTGGTTGTTGTGATGCATGGATGGCAGGGCGAAGCCACTGATGGACTGAAAAGTGGTTGGAGCTGTCTTTTTTGGGGTGGCTGCAATGGCCACAGTGGTCACCTCACCCACAACTGCTGGATGTAGCGTGGTGTAGTGCAAGTGTAGCTGTAGTTGTAGTTGCAGTTTTAATGTGGTGTCGTGAAGTGTTGTGTTGTGCTGTCTTGCGAAATGCAGCGCAGTTGCAGTTGTAATTTTAGTTGTCGTTGTCGTTTTAGTGTAGTGTAGTGTAGGGTAGTGTAATGTAGCGTACTTGTAGTTGTAGTTGTAGCTGTAGCTGTAGTTGTAGTTGGAGTGTAATTAGCATCGTGTAGTGTAATTAGTGTAGTGTAGTGTAATGTAGCGTAACGCAGTTGCAGTTGTAGTTGTATAGTTGCAGTTGCCGCTGTAGTTTTAGCGTAGTGTAGTGTTGTGCTGTGTTGCGTAATGTAGTGTACTGCAGTTGCAGCTGTAGTTGTTGTGTAGCTGCCGCTGTCGATGTAGTTTTAGTGTAGTGTAGTGTAGTGAAATTCGTGTAGTGTAGTGTAGTGTAGTCTAGTGTAGTGTAGTGTAATTGCAATGTAATGTAGCGTAGTTGTAGTTGTAGCTGTGTTGTAGTTGTAGTGTAATTAGTGTAGCGTAGTGTAGTGTGGTGTGGTGCGGTGTAGTGTAGTGTAATTGGTGCAATTAATGCAGGTAGTGTAATTAATGTAACTAGTGTAATTAGTGTAGTGTACTGCACTTGGTGTAGTATACTGCAATGGGTGTAGTGTAGTGTGATTAGTGTAGTGTAATTAGTGTAGGGCAATTAGTGTAGTACAAGTGTAATTAGAGTTGTGTAATGTAGCGTAGTATATTTGCACTTGTAGTTGTAGTAGTGTAGTGTAGTGGTAGTTGTAGTTGTCTATCTGTCTATCTGTCTATCTGTCTCTCTGTCTACCTGCAAGATTGAAAACGAAGCTATTCCACGAGACTTCCTCAATTTTTGAACTTGACAACATCAAGCAATTCTGCGAGACTTCCTCAATTTTTGAAGTTGACAACATCAAAAGCGAAACAATTCTGCGACACCTCCTCAATTTTCGAAGTTGACAACATCAAAAACGAAACCATTCTGCGAGACTTCCTTCAAGAATGGAAAGTTGAGTGCAGAGCTGACGGCCTCGTGCCAATGCGTTTTGCGATTTCCCACTCCATCTGCCTAAAGTGCTGCGCCTGCCACGAAAAAGTGGTGGCAGGTCATACAAAGTGCTGTGCCTGTCACGCAAAATCATCTTAGCAAACCTGAAGATCTGATGCTCCAAAATGCAACCTCTCTCAGGAAATCAGCACCCTGACCTCCTAACATCTCTGATGAACATGTCTCTTGTACTGCGCCTGCCACGCGAAATGCATCTCTTGCAGAGGATCTGCAAATGTCCCACGCCTGCCATCGTTTTTGGAAATGCTACAAAACCCTCACGTTTTGCTCGTTTTTGGGAAGGAGTGGTCCGAGCATGTTGTGCTTTTAACATTTTGAATCCGAAATGTGCTTCGCGCCACAACGGCGTGCACTTTTTCGATAGCTCAACTTCCAAAAAGTGCTTTTGGCGCTGGTGTGTTTTGTACGTTTTCACTTCGAAATGTGCTTCGCGCCACTACGGTGTGCATTTTTTCAACATCTCATCTTCCAAAAATGCTCTGGCGTTGATGTGTTTTGTGCGTTTTTACTTCGGAATGTGCTTCGCGCCACAACGGCGTGCGCTTTTTCAACATCTCATCTTCCAAAAGTGCTCCGGCGCTGGTGTGTTTTGCACGTTTCTACTACGAAGTGTGCTTCGCGCCAGAGCGGCGTGCAATGATTCATCTCTCATCTGACCAGAAGGCTCCGCACCCACTGCTTTAGCGAGCCTACTTTTCGACCCTCCAGAGCCCCAAATCATTGGAAAAACACTGTGTTTCGCGACTTTTCTACCTTTTCGTGCACCGTTATCTTCTTTCTTCTGACTCTTTCTCTTCTCTGATGAAATTTATTCTTCTCTTCTCTTCTCTGACTCTTCCCACCTCTGCTTTTCCATCTGTCCATATTGTCGGAAATTTGACTTCTAAACTTCCTTCGAGAAATGATGAGAAATGCATATTCCTGGATCATCCTGTATCGATGTGCTTTACAACACAATGGCTGAACATCCCAAATTGTTCAAGATAGGTGAACGATTAACTATATGCATCACAACATGAGATACGACCTATCGTGAGCCAGCAAAAATTACGCTGGCATAACACAAGAGTGGAATAGAGTGGATAGTTTGATACTGAACAAGTGGCTATGATCCTTTTGGGAGGCCTGCAGTTTGATCACAACTCTGACCCATACCACTCGCTGGAGTGCAGGCGCATGCAATAAGTTCTCGGCCTCCGCATCGCACGCCGGACGCACACAGCACGCAGAAAGATTTGGGAGATTCTAAGCAGACATATGGGTTTGGTCTGAAAATTAGGCAAAACCCACAGCTTTCATGGTTTGTCATCAGTTTCGTTATGACAATTGCCATAAATGTTGGTATCCCCCATTTGCGGACAAAACCACATTGCAGTGCAGTGAATCTGGTTGGAACGCCATGGCCCAACCAGCACACCAGGAGAACCGGTTAATCCCTTTGTTAGGTTGGCAAAGGACCAACAGGTCCTTAGATGAAGTGTTGCATTCGCCGTAAACACTCGGAAACATTCTCAGATCATCTCGGTAGACATTCCGATCATCTGAGTCCTTTTGAAGATTGTCATGTTCCTTCCGGAGAAACTTGAGAAATCCTTCTGCGCGGCTGGCCGGTGAGGTTGGGAACTGGTCAGAAGCATGGGCCAAAGCATGGCTGAGTAGTCACAACTCAAGCCACGAATTTTGCGGCGCAGCCTTCGACTGGAGAAAAAACATGACAAAACACGAATTTTCGATTTGGGGCATATGATCGGCATATTCAAATTCAAATCCTCATCAAATTAAACAAATTTGAGGGAAGGGCTTTACGGGTTTTAAACATGCCAAATGGATCCAAATGGCACGGGCCATCTGGGGTATCATTCCACTGGTGCAGCAGCCCAAACCCCAAAGTAATGAATCCTGGTTGCAGCCACCAAACGCCTATGTGAAGCTTGCCAGAATTCTGCTACACATGCTACAGGGATCCTCAATTTCACGGTTTCCATTGACCAAGGCCGCTGATTGCATCAGCATGGTCACGCCCTCAGGCCACAACTATCCCAAGCCGGGCCAAGACGGCAAGACTCTGCAGCTTTGGCGTGCCTCATGTCACAAACCCCAACGGATCAGTGGCCACATTAACAGCAGATTCCGCAGTGCCCAAAGCAATTCTCCTTTGGCTCAATCCGCCAAAAAGTTCCAACCTTTGGGATACATCCTAAGGATGGACGAATCAAACTGATTTGAAACCAGCTCCACTACGCCTGGCAGTATGACAGTCCTGTTGGAGATCGCCAGATTTCATGCTCAATGCAGTAACTCCAATCAAGTAAAAGATCAGAGGCATCCCCACTTTCATCAGAATCCCTGGGATGAAACTTATTATTCCCGAACTGGAGGTTTATGGCATGAGTGTCGCCATGCTAGGCATCGGCTTGTGAAGTTCCCAATCACTGCCACATATTAACTTATTAAATGCATCCTTAAAAATCTTAAAACCTTTGTAAACCTGGCGTATAATCTCCGGTGTACGATCCCCAAAGTTACAATCCCCCAACAGCAACAACGAGGCTTTGGGCATTGCTCAAATCACCAATTAATCCAGTGGGACGCGCCCCAGTCGACTGAGCCGACTGCCGCGGCTTTCGTTGGCATGAGGCAACAACTAGATGTCTGAGAATTACTTGTATGGTCGCTTATCATCATGTTCATTCATTTTCCCTATGAAATGCCAGAAATTATTTCGTTAAATTGAGGGGTTCATCCCCCACTTTCAGACAGACTTAGTTGCAGCCAAAAAGATCAGCCCATCTCCATTCTCAGCAAGAGCTTGGAGTACGGCTTCCAGCCCCCAAAAGACTGCAGGTTTTCTCAGCCCATTTCGCCTTGCGGACCATGATTTCGGGTTTGGACATGTGGACCAAATGGGACACGATCCTTTGCCAAGAAAGCCCAAAAAAACGGTCCAAAAGTAAACCAGTTGGGCTTTGCGCCCATGTTTCTAGCTAATAGCTCTTGATGGGATACAAGGACGTGGGGGGTCAAAGAACCACGTTCAAGTCATCTGGTCTAGCGAACATGCAAGACTGCCCCTGCAAGTATCTATGAAGTCGATGGCAGAATCATTCCTCGTTTTCAAGATCTTATCGGACTGAAAAGGCAAAGTAGCTAAGTAGCTGGGCATCTGTGCTGGCATTGTTTGATATATTTGGATATCTTAGACTGCCGGGTTTGGCCAACCTCAAGATCCAACTGGAGGTCTTTATTTGACCACAGGCATTCTCTTGCCAGAGAGCTTTGTATCACACCATCAGCCACCAAGCAAAATAAGCACTGGTGTTCAACTAGAGACTGGCCAGTTGGGTCTGAAAATAGTGGATGTACACCCAATTCCTCTTGCTTGAAGTCATCAACCATGGCATTTCGGGGGTGTTCACATCATGTTGAAGAAACCCAAGTATCATATATGCATATACATTATTGTTTGTTTAACATCCAATTCTAATCCCATGATTGTCTCCCGCTTGGTCCCATTACATCCATTGCGCATGTCGCGCGGCTATCTTCGGATTCCTTCGGTGTATACAATCGCTTGCAGGCTCCACCGGTCAGCGTGGGATGGGCGTAACGGTCCTGTGATCCAGCCAATGGATACGTGATGATACGTGGATACGTGGTGCAGCCCTGCAAACCACCCCGGTGATGGTCATGGTTGGAGCAATAGTCTGAACGTAGGGTGCGGTGGTATAGGTAGTCAACCCCCTACGGAGGTATCATGTAGGTATAGAGTATAAGTATAACTAATACCTGGCTAGGACGTAGGTATAGTATAGTAGTATATGAAATCATGAGAGTAGTTTGTTAAAAGGCCACCCCCCACGCCCCCTTTGGGGGATAGGTAAACAGGCGCAATGACCTTGGAACCAATGGATGGAAAACTTTCCAAAAATCATTGCTTTTCTAAATTCTGGGACAGAAGCATGATCAACCATGGCTATTTATGGCCGCAAAATGGAAAACAAATACCGCTATGGTTCATCTACTACCTGACGTGATGTGGAGAGAGACAAAAAGATAAACAACAAATGCAGAACCAACCTCCCAGAGTCAAACTATCTTGCAAACCCAGATCATTGTTCAGTTGGACATGGCTCACAATGAAAATCAACCAATCCTATCCGTTCCTACTTGACGTCCTTGTGGTATTCACGCACATCCCTTTCCGCTGGAGAAAATTCCACCACGTCGCGAAGCTTTGGCAGAAGTCACTCACTTAGCCACACCGCCCACATCACCAAGGGATTCCGCGACAGTTGCACCGTCAGAGCTGTTGAGGTGGGCGATTTTCTACGCCCGAAGGCCCCAGATGTTTGAGTTTGGTCAATCGTCTACCACCCACAAGAAGACCACCTGAAACCAGAGTTCCCCTGAGATCACAGCCAAGATATTTTGGCACAAAATTTTATATGATATCATTATATGCGATAGCATTGTATCCTACACTATGGGATCCGACCGAATTATACAGGAAGAAAACGGCAGAATTCGCCAGCACAGCCCCTGTCAAATATTTTTCTAGCATTAACGTTTCCCCTGGAGGGGCGACAACAAAAAAGAGATTGTCTATCCTCAACTGTTTGCCGGCGGCCCCTGGTGCTGTCTATTAAAATTGCCCCTGTATTTGGGGTGAAACCTCCCAAATTCTATCAGAAGTCCATAGTTGTGATAACTTATTGTTTTCTGTAATTATTATTCCCCACATCTTTGTGTGGGGTTCTTGTTTTTGATTGTGTATCCTGCGGCCTCGTCCTCCGCCTCCCCTCCGCCACCTCCGCGTCACAACTTCGTCACCCACCTTCTTTCACACACAATTTTGTCACACACCATCTTTCACATACCAACTTTCTCACCCACAATCTTTCACACACCACTTTGTCACACACCATCTTTCACACACCAACTTTGTCACACACCATCTTTCACACGCAACTTTGTCACACACTATTTCACACACCACTTTGTCACACACCATCTTTCAGACACCATCTTTGTCACACACCACCTTTCAAACACCAACTTTGTCACACACCATCTTTCGCATACCAACTTTGTCACACACCATCTTTCGCATACCAACTTTCTCACCCACAATCTTTCACACACCACTTTGTCACACACCATCTTTCACACACCATCTTTGTCACACACCATCTTTCACACACCAACTTTGTCACACACCATCTTTCACATACCAACTTTCTCACCCACAATCTTTCACACACCACTTTGTCACACACCATCTTTCACACACCATCTTTGTCACACACCATCTTTCACACACCAACTTTGTCACACACCATCTTTCACATACCAACTTTCTCACCCACAATCTTTCACACACCACTTTGTCACACACCATCTTTCACACACCATCTTTGTCACACACCATCTTTCACACACCAACTTTGTCACACACCATCTTTCACACACAGCTTTGTCACACACTATTTCACACACCACTTTGTCACACACCATCTTTCACACACCATCTTTGTCACACACCACCTTTCACACACCAACTTTGTCACACACCATCTTTCACACACCAAATTTGTCACACACCATCACCACTTTGTCACACACCATCATTCACACACCATCTTTGTCACACAACAACTTTGTTACACACCATCTTTCACACACAACTTTGTCACACACTATCTTTCACACACATCTTTCACACAACTTTGTCACCCACCAGGAGACATCTACTTTCGTTTCACGTGGCAGGCGTGGCATTTGGAGAAATCTACTTTCGTTTCACGCCATCGTGGCACTTGGAGACATCTAGTTTCGTTTCACGTGGCAGGCGAGGCACTTGGAGACATCTACCTTAGCTTCACGTGGTAGGCGTGGTACTTGGAGACATCTACCTGCGTTTCACGTGGCAGGCGTGGCAGGCGTGGCACTTGTTGCACTTGGTGGTGCGCTTGGTCGCCGTTCGTCGCCCTTGGTCGCCCGGGACGCCGCGCCAGTTTGTGTGGCAGGCGTGGCACTTGGAGACATCTACTGTCGTTTCACCTGGCAGGTGTGGCACTTGGAGACATCTACCTGCGTTTCACGTGGCAGGCGTGGCACTTGGAGACATCTACTGCAGTTTCACGTGGCAAGCGTGGCACTTTCGCCAAGTGCCACGCCTGCCACGCAAAGTGCAGCTACATGTCGCCAAGAACAAGTTGTGTGATGAAACTGTTCACAAGTTGTGTGTCCAAGTACCACGCCTGCCACGTGAAACGAAGGTGGATGTCTCAAAGTGCCACGCCTGCCACGCAAAGTGCAGCTACATGTCGCCAAGTGCCACGCCTGCCACGCAAAAAGCCGTGGCGACCACGGCGGCACGTGGGAACCCAGCGCGCCACCAGAGCCAGCCCAGTGCCATACGTGCCACGCCTGCCACGCAAAGTGACGATCCATGTCGCCAAGTGCCACGCCTGCGTGAGTAAGTTGTATGTGTGCAAGTTGTGTGTGAGTAAGTTGTGTGTGGACAAGTTGTGTGTAAACAAGTTGTGTGTGAGTAAGTTGTGTGTGTGTGTGTGCAAGTTGTGTGTGAGTAAGTTGTGTGTGAGCAAGTTGTGTGTGTGTGTGTGCAAGTTGTGTGTGAGTAAGTTGTGTGTGAGCAAGTTGTGTGTGTGTGCAAGTTGTGTGTGAGTAAGTTGTGTGTGAGCAAGTTGTGTGTAAACAAGTTGTGTGTGAGTAAGTTGTGTGTGTGTGAGCAAGTTGTATGTGTGCAAGTTGTGTGTGAGTAAGTTGTGTGTGAGCAAGTTGTATGTGAGCAAGTTGTATGTGAGTAAGTTGTGTGGGTAAGTTGCGTGTGAGCAAGTTGTGTGTGAGCAAGTTGTGTGTGTGTGTGCAAGTTGTGTGTGAGTAAGTTGTGTGTGAGTAAGTTGTGTGTGTGTGTGTGCAAGTTGTGTGTGTGTGCAAGTTGTGTGTGAGTAAGTTGTGTGTGAGTAAGTCGTATGTGAGCAAGTTGTGTGTGAGTAAGTCGTATGTGAGCAAGTTGTGTGTGAGTAAGTTGTATGTGAGTAAGTTGTGTGTGAGTAAGTTGTGTGTGAGTAAGTTGTGTGTGAGTAAGTTGTGTGTGAGCAAGTTGTGTGTGGGCAAGTTGTGTGTGTGTGTGCAAGTTGTGTGTGACGGGAGGAGGGGACGGGAGGAGGCGGGAGGAGGCGGCGGACGGGATGCAGAATCAAAAACAAGAACCCCACACAAAGATGTGGGGAAAAAAAATCCGCAGTGATGCCACATGTCAGTGCCTAGCTTGAACTCAGTTCATGCTTTGTGCCGGTTTACATTTTCTTATCCAGCAATGAACTTTTCGTCTTGTGCGGTCACAGCTGTAAGTGACATGCTTTGATGTGATTGCACGGCATCTTGGGACCCTGCACATTGTTCCTTTGCCACACACCATCTTTCACACACCGCTTTGTCACACGCCATCTTTCACACACACAACTTTCCCACACACAATCTTTCACACAGAACTTTGTCACATACACCATTTTCTTTGTCGCACACCATCTTTCACATACCACTTTGTCACACACAACTCTTCACATACAACTTGTTTTACTTCTCGATCCTCCACCACATCCCTTGTCTTTCCTTCCTTCCCCGTCCCCGCTACAACATGTGTTGCTCATTATTGGAAGAAGTTGACTTGTGGGGTTATCCAGTCCTTTAATTTTGGAACACCTGATCAACAATTGTGTGTACTCTTCTTTATAGTTTGGTGATACTGGTCGACCATTTTCGATATTTCCGGGAAAAGGTAATTATAGGGGATAAAAATAGAAAAGTAAGAATTAGTGGTCGCCAATTCATCCAAAAAGGGTAGCCTGTCATATGCGGCCCAGAAGTGCATGTTTGAAAAGAGGACTCCTTTTGAAATTGTTCCAAAAAAGAAGAAAGACTGATAAAGGCTCAAATGATGAAATAGTTTGGAAAAACTTGTGAACACCATGATAAATTCTGAAATATGTTGAACAACTGCTGAAGACCAATTGAAAATGCTGAAATAGGTTGAACACTTGCTAACAATCATTTGTAAAATGTTGAAGTAGGTTGGAAAATTGTTTAAAACCAATGGTAGAACGATGAAACAGGCAAATACGTCAAAAAAACTGCGGAAGAAACCTTGCCGAAATGATGAAATAGATTTGAAAATTGATGAAAACAATTACTGCCGACAGTTTTAAATATGTATACATATATATATATACATGGAGAAAAAACGAATTACAGCAAAAAAACAATGCAGTATTTCCCTTTCTTTCCTCCAAGTTTTCCTGGCAAATTCTATCCTTTTTTTTCGATGGTTCTGTCGGCTCCTATTGTATTCTATGTCATATATATATATAGTTATATGTTCTATGCTGTATTGTATCATACCATACCATACCATACCAAATCATATCATGTCATATCATTTCATATCAGGTCGTATCATATTGTGCTATACTCTATTGTAATGTAGTATGTCATATTCTACTATATTATACTATGTTCTGTTGTAGTGCATTACATTGTCTTACATTACAGTACATTACATTGTGCTATACTATGTTTAATTGTATTAAACTATATAGCATTATGCTATGATTCGATGGGATTAGATTAGATTAGATTAGCTTAGATCAGGTTAGATTACATATCATATCGTGATGCTACGATATACTACATTGATATCACATCGTATCATATCATATCATAACATAATATATTGCATTGTAGCATATTATATTTATATTATGTGATACTGGTGTTGTACCGTGGTATATTGTAGCGTGTGATATTATATGTCATTGAACCCTATTATATCATATCATATTATTGTACGATGCAACATGTTTTTGTACGATGTTTGGTCATATAATCTTATATTGCAGTATATTGCAGTATATTCCAGTATGTTGCTTTGTAATATGCATATTGTATCAAATGATTACCTTCTACTACATATTGGTTTACTACTTTTAGTTTTGATACTGTATTTTATCGTATCGTATTATACTATATTACATTATATCAAAATATGTTACATTAGATTATATCAGATCATTTCAATTCAGTTCATGTGATTTATAGGATATTATATCATAGTGTATCATGTCATATTATATACTATCAGATACTATCGTGTACTATCGTACTATACTAGACTAAACTAGACTATACTGTTTTATACTATGGTGTGTTGTATCATACTGTACGTGTTATATTGTGTTATATTATCTTATTCTATATTATATATCATTCTATGTATATATATATATATACATATATACATATATATATGTGTGTATAGTTGTGTATATATTATATCACATCATATTACATTATATTATATCATATTGGTTTGTATTGTAGTTTATTGTATTATAGTGCAGCGTATTAAAGTGTGTTGTATTATGAATATGATATTATATCATATTATATCAGATTACATTGCATACATCATTTGATATCATACTAAAACTTAGTACATCATATTATATCATGTTAAATCGTATCATATAATTTCATGTCATATATCATGCTATATTGGATGTGATTCATCAGATAGCAATACAATTGTCAAAGCTGCCCCGCCCAACTTCGCCCATCTGGTGAGCCAGCTATGGTCAGCTATGCAGCTGCGCTGGCTTCGCAGAACCATCGGTGAATGAGTGCAGACGAGCCGAAACAATCGGCTGAACCAGCAGCATCCCAGAGAACTTGCCTCGAGTTCAAACATGCGAAAGCTGGAACCGCACCTGTCCAAGGATGCTTGGGCAATCTTGGGCATATCGGCAGAGGCAAAACCCGCTTGTTTCAACCCCATCAACAGGATGCCTGGTTCCATCATCTTCAAATAAAGCTCACGCATGTCATAAAGGTATATAAAGGTCAAGCATATCATTGCTCCACAACCAGTGATCCAAATAGCGCGTGGTTTCGTTCACAACTCAGACAGCTTATGCTGGAGACCTAGACAGCTGGCTACCTGCCATGCGTCAGATCCTATGCACCAATCCTGAAACGATGTACTTCTATGTTAAAGGGTGATTTACCCCACCCAGTTCAAGCCTATTTTCATCTATTTTCGAGATCACTGCAATGAAGGATGTTGTACTTCTGTAGATTCTGCATGTTTGAAATTCGAGATGCCCCGGCATTCCTTTGAACGGTTCGGTGATCCATCGCCGCGTCTTTGGCGCGGCAAGTGGTCGGCGGGTATAACTAGGGTCTTTTCCGCCTGCGCGGTAGCGGTACTCAAGGCATCAATTTCATGCAGCCCTCATCCCAAATTGATTTCTGGAAACAAAGTCCATTTACTGCCGTCCAGAAGCTTCAACAGGGAGCACATAATCCTTGAGAAATGAACAAGGAGATCCTCAGACAACGTACGCAATAGATTGTACATGATTATAACCATGTATCACTTGACATAATGGAAGCAGAATGCATGGTTGTCATTTTTATCATCTTATCTTTAGTGCAATATTAATTCTATACTTGTTCATTCTGGTAACGAATGTCCTTTATAGATATAGACATATGCGTGTCGCTGTGTGTGTGTGCATGCATGGTGCTGGCTATCTATGTCCATGTATAATATATATATATGTATATGTATGTATAATATATATATCTATCTATCTATCTATCTATCTATCTATCTATCTATATCTGTGTGTGTGTGTGCACGCAAGCTCCTAGCTATCTATGTCGATGTATGTGTATATATATATATACATATATATATTTATTTATTTATATACATATCACATATATATATATATAACTATACATCATATACTGTATATATATATATATATTATATCTATATACTCCTCATCCATGGTGCTAGTTATCTATGTCTATGTATATACGTGTAGATGTATGCATGTTGGGTCTAGCTATTAATGTCTATAAATGCACGTATGATCATGTATGCATGTACGTGTGCCGCAATCACTGTACCGTTGGCTGAACTTCTGCGCCACCAGCACTGTCGGAAGACTCCAGCCAGACTCATAAGATCGCACCTAGCCGTCGTGTCGTGTCGTGTTGGGGGGTAGGGTACGCTGAAACCTGGGTGATTTGCAGAGGAACAGAAGTCTTCCGCTTTTGGTAAATTTCAAAATCTCCATACTTCCTGACACATCTAAACACAAGTAGAATTCGTAGTTCCTTCCAAAATCAACAAATCCGTTCGTCTATAAGTGAATGTGT
Organism: Cladocopium goreaui; assembly: GCA_947184155.2. Classification (NCBI taxonomy): domain Eukaryota; class Dinophyceae; order Suessiales; family Symbiodiniaceae; genus Cladocopium; species Cladocopium goreaui. The sequence goes on along the minus strand of CAMXCT020006565.1, from coordinate 313,707 downwards.
TCCAAAAGACGGATCAATATGTATTGCTTAAATCCATTCATCCATAGTTTTCCCTGAAAGCTGCGCACAAATCACTTGGTTACAGAACTTCCGCTCTGGAATGGCAAATTGGCCACTTGCATGGGTTGCCTTCCACCTTTTTGTCATATTTTGTTTATCCCCAGCGGCTTTGTTTCCAACTCCCAGAATTCCAGGTCATCCCAGGCCTTAGATAGCGACCACCTTCCCCTGGCGGACTCGGGGAAGCTGACATGATGCCAGAAAGGAGGTTTAAGTGGACGTCAAAAATTGAACGCAAGAGAATTGTGTAATTAAACATGTTGCCATAAACTCTTCAGTGAATTACGGGTGTATTCACCAGGTCACCAGAGTATCGTTTGAGTGAAATTATATACTCTTCTTCCCATCATAGCAGTGGCTGATGTCGTACAAGTCATACAAGTGATGGTGTTCACATGATGCACCTGGAAGGAAACTACCGTCCATTGCACGATATCCCACTACTCTATCCTGGCCATCAAAACAATCACAAGTTATACCAACTTCGCCAGGCCGAATAAATCACCACAATTCTGAGGAATCTGTCCGATCTATCCTGGCGGAATCCTGGCTTTTTGCGGGATCAAAGACTGGCTGCTGAAAAAGCGCCTCCTCTTTCCAGCGAATAACCTGACGCGGCCAGCATCAGGATCTTCGCAGGAAACAGTGATTTGTCTGCTGGTTTAAACACCATCCTAGGGTAGGTAAAATGTAAGAAAGTGGACCTGGAAAAAAACTCAAACATCCAGTTACCTTTTGAAAATGCTGAATATTGATGGATATTCCATCTACTCCAAAAAGAACAAAATTGTGCTGGGGCATTTCTATGACCACTACAAAAAGAAAAAAACGCAGGTTCTTGGGGCTCTTGGCATGTCAATGGCCAAGAAGTTGCACTTTCAATCGAAAGACTTTCGGTGCACCTGTCGGAAGCATTGGAGCGCCACTTCTAAGTCATAATCGTCCACGCGGAGCTTGTAGTCTCGCCTGGATTCGCCAAGCTCGGCTAAGCTCAACGAGTCAAGTGACCCACTGGTTTGATGAAGGTTGGTTTGGTATCCACAGAGGTGCAAGGACCACCTGGACTACCCGCGACCCTCAAGACACTAAGGTTCTTGGCTGGATCATGCAGGCACAAAGCTTGACGGGACCCCTTTTCGTGAAGTTCAATCTGGCTATTGCCCACGTCATGGGAGCCGTGCCCTTTGCAACATGAAGTTGGCTAAGGAAATGATCCTGTGCCAAACCATGTAAAACATACAAAATCAACATGTCTTCCGAACCACAAAAACCAATAATGAAATGCTAGCCCCTCTACTCATTAGTTGAGTCGTTGATAAAATTCCAATAGATTGGCTCAGAATCTCCATTGAAGCACTGAGTATTAGCCCAAAATGGGGGTTTATGTCAAGGTCACCCCCAATGATAACCCCCCGACTTCTACCGCCCCCAGGGAGGGATTGGGAGTTGACATCAACCATCAATAACGCTAATGATATTATCATCGACGTGGTCATCATAATCACAATTGTCATAGCAAAAGCAATCATTGGACCATTGAATTCATATTTTTCAACTCTATTAAGCATACTAACCCCATTCAACCAGTATTACAACCCTCAACACGATCCGATTTCCGGACCTCTTCATCAATTCAAGCGTGGCCTGGACCGAAGACTGGTTTACATGATGGTTTTCTATTATAGTAAACCCCAAGAAGATCAAGAAAAGGTGTGCATCTTTTTGGGGGTTACTATCGCTGGGTTGGCCTAAAGATGGAGCTCGAAATCCCATGGTTTGTCGTCATTTTCCGAATTAAAACGTGCCAAAACTGCAGTTTTGAGGTGTGTGTGTGTGTGTAAATGTGTGTGTGTGTGTCTGTGTACCTGTTATGTATGTATGTATGGGTGTATGTAAGTAAGAAACTAAGTATGTATGTATGCATGTATGCATGTATGCATGCATGCATGCATGCATGCCTGCATGTATGTATGTATGTATATATATATATACATATACGTATATATATATATATACATGGTACGGGCCTGCAGCCCCACCCCACTGTCATGGTCATGGTTCCAGTCCTGGTTATGGACTGCTCTCCCCGCCCCCCCTGTGGAAATGGGGGGGTCTCTTGGTCACGGTCTATCTTTGTATCTATGTATCTATGTAGCTATGTATGTATGTATGTATGTACGTACGTACGTACGTACGTATGTATGTATGTAGGTACCCTATTTTTACGGGGATTTCCCCCCCTCCCCGGGGATTTTTTTTCCCGGCTAAGTTCTCGCAGACTGGTGTGCCAGGGAAGCAAGGCAGCAAGCAAGCAAGCAAGCCAGCCAGCAAGCAAGCAAGCAAGGGGGCCAGCCAGCAAAGCAAGCAAGCAAGCAAGCAAGCGAGCAAACCAACCAACCAACCAACCAACCAAGCAAGCAAGCAAGCAAGGGAGCAAGCAAGGGAGCCAGCGAGCAAACAATCTTTCTTCGAGGAATTTCTGTCCGAACCGAGGTTGTAACTAGTTATTGGCTTTATACACCCATATCTATTTATACTTATGCATTATATTTGCTAGCATTGATGGAGAGAAAGAAGGGGATATTGTAGGTGTCGAAGCTACTAGTAAGTGGGATGAAAGTCTAAGTATTTTTGAAGATTCTTTTCGAACTCTCCCAAGCGGTTGATAGGCGATAGTCATGATGAAGGTCTAACCGCGGGCCCCAGTCAGTGGACACTGCCAGACCTCAACTGCGGGCCCCAGATCTCAGTGGGCACTGCCGGACCTCAACCACGAGCTCCACCACTTACGGGCGTCAAATTGCAGTGGGCACTGCCGCACCTCAACCGCGGTCGCCAGATCTCAGTGGGCACTGCCGGACCTCGGCTAGACGCCAGAGATAATGTCAGATAGATGCCAGAAAGAATGTCCGAATAGATGCCAAGAATGCCAGAATTTAATGAATGTCTGAAACGATGCCACGTAGAATGTGACAAAAGATGCCAGATAGAACGCCAGAAAGAATGTCAGAATATATATATATATTATATATATATACTTATTTATTATGTATTTCTGTTTATATATATATATATATTATATATATATATACTTATTTATTATGTATTTATTATATATTTTGATTATATTTAATATATATATATATATTGTTTTATTTATCATATATATATATATATTTGACATATATGTACATTTTATATTATATATATATATTATAAATATATATATATATTCAGAGATGGATGGATGGATGGATGGATGGATGGATGATGGAAAGATAGATAGATAGATAGATAGACAGATAGATAGATAGATTAGATAGATAGATAGATAGATAGATAGATAGACAGATATTTGCCAGAAAGTATGTCTGAATAGATGCCAGGTAGAATGTCAAAGTATATACCACAAAGAATGTCAGATAAAATGTCAGAGTAAATGTTTAAAACTTACATTTAGCCCAGGGATTTTCTAGCCAGGCACGTTGATTGGGTAACCAGATCATGGTGATCCTGAAATTTTGTGGCTATTTATTTGCGCATATCCAACAACAACAACAACAACAACAACAACAACAAAGGCAACAACAACAACAGCAACAACAACCATAACAACAATAAACACAATAGCAACAACGATCACAACAGCAAGCATCACAACAACAACCATTACAACAACAACCATCGCAAGAACAAACATCACAACAACAACCATCGCAACAACAGACATCACAACAACAAACATCGCAACAACAAACATAACAAAGAAACAACAAAAAACATTGCAACAACAAACAGCACAACAACAAACATAACAGCAACAAACTAAGAACAACAAATACAACAACATGGAAGGTTCCAGCTCCCAAATTCTACAAATAGCACGCAAACTGAAAGGTTCCTGCGCGCAAATGCGGCAAATAGCATGATAATTAAGGTTCCTGCGCCCAAATGCGGCAAATAGCATGCAAAATAAAAAGTTCCAGCGCCAAAATGCTGCAAATAGCATGCAGCATGGAAGCAGATAACGCAAAATGAAAGGTTCCAGCTCCAAAATGCTGCAAATAGCATGCAGCATGGAAGGGAAGTGGCAGGATAGATGCAGGGGACGGAAAACAGAACAGATCAGGAAAAAAAATCCCCGGGGCAGGGGAAAAAAATTCCCCGGCGAGATTCGGCACCGAACGTATGTATGCATGTATGTATGTATATATATGTATGTATATGTATGTCAATGTATGTCAATGTATGTCAATGTATGTATTTGTATGTATGTATGTATATGTATGTCAATGTATGTCAATGTATGTCAATGTATGTCAATGTATGTCAATGTATGTCAATGTATGTCAATGTATGTCAATGTATGTCAATGTATGTCAATGTATGTCAATGTATGTCAATGTATGTCAATGTATGTCAGTGTATGTCAATGTATGTTAATGTATGTCAATGTATGTCAATGTATGTCAATGTATGTCAATGTATGTCAATGTATGTCAATGTATGTCAATGTATGTCAATGTATGTCAATGTACGTATGTATGTATGTCAATGTATGTCAATGTATGTCAATGTATGTCAATGTATGTCAATGTAACAATGTATCAATGTATCAATGTATCAATGTATCAATGTATCAATGTATCAATGTATGTATGTATGTATGTATGTATGTATGTATGTGTGTATGTGTGTATGTGCGTATGTGCGTATGTGCGTATGCGTGTATGCGTGTATGCGTGTATGTGTGTATGTGTATGTATGTATGTATGTATGTATGTATGTATGTATGTATGTATGTATGTATGTATGTATGTATGTATGTATGTATGTATGTATGTAGTATGTATGTGTGTATGTATGTATGTATGTATGTATGTATGTATGTATGTATGTATGTATGTATGTATGTATGTATGTATGTATGTATGTATGTATGTATGTATGTATGACAAAGCCCGTGGCTTTCAAGGTGGGGATTGTGAACTAGTCCAAGACATGATTGGAAGCAATTCCTTAATGCTTGATGGGGTCCTGCCACTCAGGAGCACCGGGGTTTGAACATCCATGACCACAAGTTTCGGTCAACGTAAGATACTGACAATAGGCCGAATACTGGCTAGTGGATATGCTCCCTGAAAAAAGATTCCTTGCAATGGCTAATGGCTATAAGAGAAATTTGCCCTAGACAAAATGTCCATCTCCTACGATGACTTTGAAACCCATATGCCCATATGGCTTAAGAACCCAAAATATGGGTTCTCAATCCCAGACAGACACGGGTTCATAACCTAAAAATGTCAGTTCTTCATCTAATCCGGACGGAAGCTTTGTTTGCCAACTGAATTCCCAGACGCACCTTGCTCAGGGTGGGCAGGTTGCAATAACCTGGCAGTGTTTGTTTTCATGGGAAAAGTGCGGTCTTAAACCATCTGGTTGCATGACAATCAACTACGATCATATAGGGATGATTCCCTACCCGCCTACTGAGCTTGATTTACAGTGATGTCATGGTGGGGTCGCCAAAAAGTCCATCCAGGATGGTGATTTTAGTGGCATACCATGTTTGGACGTGTGGCCACAAGCTGCGAAGCCACAAAAGTAACTCGGAATGAGCCGGATATAAACGATGTTTTTGGATTATACTATCCTCACCTGGTATAGAATTTTCTGGACGAGACAAATACTTCCTGATCAGTTTCCGGAAGTTTCTTTGATCGAGTCTAGGGTTGAAGCCACCACCCCCAGTGTATTAAGACTTACCCTCTGGTAATTTAACGTAGCTATTGAAAATGGCCATTTTTAATGGGAAAACTCACTATAAATGGCAATTTTCAATAGCTATGTTAAATTACCAGAGGGTACGTCTTTGGCGATTTCTCGAAGATGGGGATTCCGTTTCCTTGAAAAAAGAGGCCATAGCATCAATGCCCACCCAGTCCCACCCAAATACTGTGGAAGAACCCCCCAATGGTTTTCAAAGTCATGATGGAAAATCACATTTGGTACACCCCACAGAAACAATCTCCTAATTTCCCCAATGACATGCCAATGCTGTCCCCTCTGTATCACTGCAGATAGGGCCCAGGAGTCCCCAGCTGTGGCCTTTGAACAAGTATCGGTGCCACACCTGAAGCGGCGCAGACTCTGGGACTCTGCGAAGTTGAAGTCCCCAGAAATTCACCAACTATCACTTCACCATTTAAGGGGGATGTTAAGCTTACTATGTGGATTGCCACATTGCCAGATCAAAATGCGGCCGGTCCCAGTGCTATGAGGTTTGCCACCCTCACTAGGCTCATACGCTACTCCAATATGTTCAAGTTCTCTTAGCACTTCGCATGCTCCTAGAATAAATGTTCGATGCAATGGGAAATCACGAGAGTCACCTTGACATTTGAGAACTCTATGTTGGAATATTTGAAGTCAGTGACACCTGACAAGTCTGAAGCTGTCCAGCATTCCTCCACAGATCATTTCAATCTCTACATCCATAACTCCCTAATTCGACGATGGTCTGGACGTTCTTGTGGGGGTGTTCAAAAAAAGTGTCGAAATCATGGTTACGGATCAAAACCCTGGTACCCTAGTGAATGTCAAAATAACTGGAAAAAGGATGTTCATCCCCTGCAAACATGGTAATGCTAGTAAAGCAATAGGATCCACCATCCCCAAATTTATCATTTTGATGGGTGGTACAAACCATCTATGGGTGGTTTACTTTTGCTTTATGAACATCATTATATAATGTTGTACCTCGATTAGTGTGAGGATACTGTATTGTGGCAAGTTTTCCCAAAATAATGTTGAATCAGTGTAATTTTGGGGGTGGTACGGTATTGGGTCAAGTTTTACCAGCATGTTTCATTTTTTTCAGCATTTTTCAGTTGTTTTTTCAGTTTTTTTAGTTTTTCTCGACATTTTTGAAAATAAATGAACAAATAAATCAATAAATAGAAATTAACAAATAAAGAAATAAATAAATCAATAAGCTTCTGTAGTATCTCCAGCAGCCGCAACGTTTTATTTTTACAATTTTTCTCAAGCGTGCTACAAAGCCAAGCGCTGGAAACACCTCAGCTGGGTTTCCGTGCGTTAAACGGCCGCAAATGCTGTTGAACCTGACCTGGCTCTGCACCAAAGCCTCCCAAACCTTCTCCGGAACCTTCTCCGGAACCCTGTTGAACCTGACCTGGCTCTGCACCAAGACCTTCTCTGGAACCTTCTTCGGAACCTTGTTGAACCTGACCTGGCTTTGCACCAAAGCCTCCCAGACCTTCTCCGGAACCTTCTCCGGAACCCTGTTGAACCTGACCCGGCTCTGCACCAAAGCCTCCCAGACCTTTTCGGGCACCCTGTTGAACTTGACCTGGCTCTCCACCAAAGCCACCCAGGCCCAGACCTTCTCCGGAAACTGACCTGGCTCTGCACCAAGACCTTCTCTGGAACCTTCTCCGGAACCCTGTTGAACCTGACCTGGCTTTGCACCAAAGCCTCCCAGACCTTCTCCGGAACCTTCTCCGGAAACCTGTTGAACCTGAGCCGGCTCTGCACCAAAGCCTCCCAGACCTTTTCCGGAACCTTCTCCGGAACCCTGTTGCACCTCACCTCACTCTGCACCAAAGCCTCCCAGACCTTCTCCGGAACCTTCTCCGGAACCCTGTTGCACCTGGCCTGGCTCTGCACCAAAGCCTCCCAAACCTGCTCCAGAACCTTCGGAACCTTCTCCGGAACCTCGTTGAACCTGACCCGGCGCCTGCACCAGTGCACACCGGAGCTATTCTGGGCTGAAGACCCCATTTGGTTACGCTGCTGGGGAATCAATAATTGTTTCATTAATTAATTGATGAATATGTGTTTGTTGTGGTGGTTCTCTATTGTGTCCAGTTTTTTACTGAGGTGAAAATGTTCATCATTACCTTTATCCCCTTCTTTGGAGCAGCTATTGTAAATTAACTACTTAGTTTTTATCTAGGATCATCGGAATGCACCATTTTCACAACATATCAAATTCTTTATTAAAATGTTATGGAACATAGCACCCAAGCAATTTTTCAAGGGGTAGCCCATGAGCAGCATTCATGTTCAATAGTATGTTTGTTGTGGGGAGCCTCTATTGTGGCAAGCTTTTTTTGAAGTCAAAGTTTTCCAAAATCCGTCTATCCTTTCCTTTTCCTTTCCTTTGCTAAAGCTTGTCTCTTTTTACTTTCTTAGTTCCATTCTTTTGGAATTCTCAAATATCTAATTTCCAAAATATGGGGTCACACATTTTTTCAAGGGGTAGCCCATGAGCAACGAAGATCTTCAATAGTATGTTTGTTGTGGTGGTCCTCTATTGTGTCAAGTGGTTTTCTGACGTGATTTTTTTCCAAAATCCTTTCCTCCTTACCTTTGCCTTTCCTTTGCTAAAGCTGTTCTCTTTTTACTCTCTTAGTTCCATTCCTTTGGAATTCTCAAAATGTCTAATTTCCAAAATCTAGGATGCCTTATTGAAACCCAAAAAAAAGCACTCAAACAATTTTTCAAGGGGGTAGCCCATGAGCAGCATTGGTCTTCTTGGTCTTCAATAATATGTTTGTTGTGGTGGTTTTTTTTGCATTGATTTTGTCCAAATCCTTTTCTCCGTTCCTTTGCTATATCTTTTGTCTCTTACTTAGTTGAATTCTCCTGGCATCCTCTCCTTGATTTCTATGGTGCTTCTATGATATTTCTATAAAGTTTTTATGGGAATTCTATGGAATTTCTTTGGTGTTTCTGTGACATTCTATGGTGTTTCTGAAGGGGCGTCTATGGAATTTCTACGGGATTCCTATGGGGTTCCAAAAGGAACTTTCTATAATATTTCTATATGGAATCTCCACGGTGGTTCCATGATATTTCTATGGGATTTCTATTGGGCCCCTGTGGGATTTCCATGGTATTTCTATGATATATCTATGGGATTACTATGGGATTCCTAAAGTGATGTCGATGGTATTTCTATGGGATTCCTATGGGTTTCAACATGGTGTCTATGGAATTTCGGTTGGATTCCTATGGGATTTCTATTGGATGTCTATGGGATTTCTCTGGGATTTCTGTGGGATTTCCAAGAAATGTCTATTGGATTTCTATGATATTTCTATGGTATTACTAGTTGATTTCTATGGGATTCCTATGGCATTCCTATGGGGTTTCCATGATGTTTCTATGATATTTCTATGAGATTACTATTGGATTTCTGAAGGGGTGCTATGGGAATTCTATGGCATTTTTTATGGGATTTCCATTGGGTTCCTATGGGATTTCTATGATGTTTCTATGGGATTCCTATGGGATTCCTATGGCATTCCTATGGGGGTTCCATGATGTGTCTATGACATTTCTATGAGATTACTATGGGGTGCCTCAGGGAGTTCTATGGGAATTCTATGTGATTCTTATGGGATTCTTACGGGATTTCTTTGTGGTTCCTATGTTGTTTCCCCTATGATCTTTCTATGGGATTTCTGTGGGGTTCCTATGGGATTTCCATGATATGAGTTCGATGATATTTCTATGGGATTACGATGGGATGTCAATTGAAAGTAAGTTGAAATCAATTGAGTATAAATTCAAAGTATAACATTTTCGATCAATTGAAAATCAATCGAAAGTAAGTTGAAATCAATTGAACACCAACTGAACATAAATTGAAATCAATTGAAATCAATTCAGATAAACTGAAAACCACTTGAAATCAATTGAAAATCAATTGAAAGCAATCGAGAGTAAATTGAAATCAATTGAAACCAAGTGAATGTAAAATGAAATCACTTGAAAATCAATTGGAATCAATTAATCACTTGATCCAATTTATTGAGCACCCGGTACCTTTAAAAATTAAAGGACCGGATAACCCCACAAGTCAACTTCTTCCAATAATGAGCAACAAATGTTGTAGCGGGGACGGGGAAGGAAGGAAAGACAAAGGATGTGGTGGAGGATCGAGAAGGAAAACAAGCTGTATGTGAAGAGTTGTGCGTGACAAAGTGGTATGTGAAAGATGGTGTGCGACAAAGACAATGGTGTATGTGACAAAGTTTTGTGTGAAAGATGGTGTGTGTGTGTGTAACATCTGAACAGATGTAAAACTTCTATTGCTCTAACCTTTTTACATTTGCAGGGGGTGGATGCATGGTCTGGCAGTCATCCACCAACGAAGACACTGCCTTTCCATGGTGATATCGATCTGGGACGCCAGATTGACGTACCTGCCAATTTGCTGATCGGTTTCAACTGTTGATCAAGCTGTTACACTGCGTTGTTTCGAATCTACACGGTTGCCACAATCTGTATTGCCTGCATCAGAACCTTCCTCAGTTTTTCGCCGAAACCATGTCGCCGACAGTATTTTGATTTTTTGAATTATTTCGCCGAAACCATGTCGCCGATGTATTTGGATTATTTTATCAAAACCACGTCGCCGATTCATTTATTTATTTTGATGACGATCTTGGCCATGGAAATCATTCAGGAGAACTTCTATTATTCGTAGGGTGCATCGTTATTTTCGTTGTTTCATATCTAATCTGCATGTTTCAGGATTCAGTTCCTGCCGGATCATATAATGATCCATTCTTGACTAGTGTGATTTCCATGGTGGCTCCGACATGGTGCCATGGAGCCATTTGAGGCAACCCTTTTCAGGGTGAGTGTTGACTGTCTGGAATTCTGAATTCACACATTTTAATTTGGTAATTCGTTTACGTAATGTGCAACAGCTGGCCTTTCTGTTCTGCACCTTTTTTGAGATGTCCTGCCGTTCCGGCTGTCCCTTGAGATCCTTGGTGAATCGCATTCTTTGCAGCGAGAAGCCGTACCGAACATTCAGAAACCTCTTATTCTGCAGCAATTTCACAGCGACATTTGGCAACACTACATGAAATTGGATCAGGCAGGCTCACGACTTTCAGGTGTGGTGTCTCTTTCTTTTGATGGTTGTCTGGTGAGGTTAAACATTTTGTGCATCTAATTCGATGGAACTTGAAAGCCGTTTTATGCCCTTGTGGCTGACTGGAACACGGGCCTGTTGTGGCACAATTGCACGAACAGTAGGTCTAGGAACTGAATCCTGTGTGTGACGTTTCATTATTTTTTCATTATTTGTCTGGAGCGATGTACCCGTGGACCACTCCTCCGACGTCATGGCCTGCTCCATCGCAGCCTACGACCCCATCCTCGACGTGGCCGCAATCATCGCAGAACGCACACCTATTCGGACATCCCTCGCCATTGCATCCTACATGGTCTTCATCAGCCCCAACTTCGCTACCATTTACCTCATTGACTTCGACTCCTCATGCAGTACCAGGCCCACAACTTGTGCCTACTATGCCAACACCTGTGGCTCCTGAAACCGCCCTGGTGCACTCTGCTCCACCGACCTTTTCTACTCCTACGGCACCCACCGCTCCACCCCCATGGCATTCTCCTCCGGCTCCATCACATACATCGACTACACCACCTACATCGACTACGCCACCGACACCTTTGCAGAGCTCTCCATACCCACCTCACCACATTCAACCTCCACAGCCGACTGACGCATCGATAGTCCCTCCAGATGAACCTCCACCACCAGCAGTTAAGGCGGCTCCCAGGCTTCGCTCTGACAAGAAAACGGACAAACCACGTCGATCAGCTCCGAAAGCCTCTCCTCCTGCTACACCACCGGCACCAACGGCAGCACCGACTTCATCTGTTTCACCTGAACTTGCAGCGCTGGGCTCCACTACACAGCAACTTGCGGAATCGGTTCGACTTATTCAAGCTCAACAACAATTGATCATGGATTCTCAACGAGCCCAAGAACAACGTCAGCTACTCCTCCAACACGATGGACCTCCACCGAACCCCATTCCACCGACACCATTACCCATCGTAGCACCACCACCTATTGCCATGCCTCCACCTGCACCGAAAGCCAGACCCACCGAACCTGACGTTCCGGACCCTCGCATCATCCCAGCTCCAGCCATCGCTCCTCCTCACCATCTACATGCTCCGCCACCACCAACGCGCCGACCACGATCCAGGACTCCAAGATCACGTTCCCGTCGACCTTCTGTACAATCCCATCATCATCGCTATTCTCCCCAACGTGCGGTACGACCTCGTTCTCCTCTTCCTCGTTATCGGTCATCTACGAAACACGCCAAGGACCGCAGAACCCCGTCTCCATACAGACGAAGGTCACCGCCAAGACGCCGCTCTCCTGTGGTTCCTCGACGTCATCGATCTCACCCAAGACCACGCTCCGAAACACCACGTCACCGATCCAGAGGCCGTGAAGTCGTACTTCGACCAGCTGCACACCCATCCAATCCGGCCTACATCCCCATTCCCGACGCTGATGACACCTGGGGCACATGGAACGACAGCCACTACACCGACAACTACCACCACAACAATGCTCGACCCAATTCTCCTGCCGATCCACCACCACCTGAACCACCCACCAACCCACCATCCCACACTACAGCACCACTTGGCGCTGTGTCCTTCCGCGTCCCCGACGGTGACAGTGAAAATTCTGAGGTGACAGATGCAATTTCGATCTCAAAGTTCGACACGAATGACATCGACCTCAGTGAAATGATTGAGGCGGCCAATGATCCCCTTAGGGTCCGCTGTTTGACCGAGCTTGACCCCGACCATACCGCGCCCCTACGCCAATCATTGACCCCGGCCACCGTGCAGCTCTTCAACCAATTCGTTGACGAGATGTTCCACCAGTTGGCTCAACCATATCGCACCGTCAACAACCAACGTATTTATATCAAAGCAAGCCAAGCCACCGTCAAGAACATTGCCAGGGCCTTTGCACAATCCAACTTATTGGACATTGAGCTTGCGAGGCAAACCAAAGCATTTTACATCGAGCCAGAGAACCTGCTGACCATCACGGTCCCCACGGGATTGAGAAAGAAACCGATCTATCGTGGCGAGCACATTGGCACCTACCTGATCTACCACAAAACGAGTTGGGAATCAGTTGCCAAAATTCTCGCGGAAGACTGCATTCGTCCGGCAACTTGGACAAAAAACGAAGCCGGCGTCCCTACTCAATACCCATGTTACGGGTTCTTCGGTATGTCCTCTGAGATCGCTGACATCGACACTCTGCCAGGCTATGCTGTCAAAATTTGTACATCTCAGCTCTACCGCATAGGGAAAGGACAAAACCCATCTGGCCTACTGGCCATTTGTCGCTCACCCAAATGCATCCGCGCCCTAGCTGGAGGAAATGACCAAATTCAACGCTTGTGCAACCTCGCGGGCATCGCCAAGGGCAAAGACAATGCAACGGCTATGAACTCCAGCGCCGCATCTATATGTTATGTTGCCTCCACTCATTCGGTTTTCCCGGGCTTGATCACACACCAGGCAGCGGAGACCAATCCACCAACGGAACCTCCAGATGATCATGCACGTCCAGTACGACCTGACCCTTCTGCCGACGCACCAGCACCTTCGGACCCACCTCCAGACGACTCTCGAGACACAACTGGCCACCACGAGACCGCCGCATCTGGCTCTCGAGATCATGCTCGCCGATCTTGGCACGACAATGCTTCCTGGGACAACTCAACCTACAGCCGTCGAGATCGCCGATCTTCCCATCACGAAGGCCATTCTCGAGACCAGCACCGTGAAGGCCAACCTCGTTCTCGACACTCGACATACCACCACTCAAGATCTCGCTGGTGAACTCTTTACCTCTGAGGAGTACCGGAACGAGTGTCGACTTTTCTACGACAGCGATTCAGTGAGCCTAGTGGCCCTGCCCGATCTTTTTGGAGTAACAATGCTTCTCCCGACATTCGGTATTGATGCCACTTCTTCCCTCAAAAGGTTTGTGAATTGCTGCATGCTCATGATATTTGAACCTTGCGCCAGCTTCGTATTTCACTTCTCGTTTCACACACAGGGACCACGTATCATGTTTCACACCGTTTCAATCGCACACCATCTTCGTCTCACCTTGACACTTCACCGCAGCTTTCAGTCGACCCTTCGAGCTTATTTTGACCTATTATCTCGTGGCCCCCGTCTACATCATGGCGTCCCAGGACCTGATCTCCCAGTTCAGCTCTGACGTGAACGGAATTCCTCCCTCCCAGCCGGATCGCTCTCGCACACCTCCTCGTCATCAACATGGATGGCACCAAGCAGTACCTGTGTTCCGTGGCCCGATGCACTATGCAATGGCGACCCATCGACCTTTTTGGAGCCCGTCCGGGATACCGCCTCCGCCACCTACATCTACATCGTTCCCAACACGCCCACCATGGACTCCATCTACGGCACCTTTCCCACCTACACCGCCTCCGTTTTCCCAGACACCTCCCAACAATGCCAATTTTGCACCTCAACGTCATCCTTTTACACCGAGATCGCAGAGGCCTATGTCATCCCCGGGAGCAAGTTCTACTGTCAACGAAGGGTATACATGCCGACCAATTGAAATCCCACCAGTGGAGCAATGGAAACCTGATGTCGACTTCCACGACTCCAACAAGATCAATGGTTTGGATTTCCCCTCCAGAATCCGACAGAGCCGGTTTTCCAGCTACAAAGACATTGAAGGTATGGATCCTTTACAAGTCCCACTCTGGAAGTTCTTGTACCAGGGCTTACACAACACCTGGCTCCGTCGTGTTGCATACGGACGAGAAACCTTTGTCCTTCCTTTTGACAACATAGGCACTACAGTATTTGTGGCTGAATTGGTATCACAACTACGCACTCGCAATGTTGATTTGGACAAACTTGCTACCTTTCGAGCTCGTTCAGCCGGCCAATGCCTCAATCAGAAGGAAGCCACTCAAAATATGGCCAAAGACGTCGCTCAACTTCTCCAATCTTGGCTCCCGGCTCAACCCTCCGCGGACGTGGCGAGCCAACAACGCATTCTTGAACTGGAAGCTGAACTGGCCAAGGTAAAATCGGCCGCCAGTACTTCACAGACTACGGCACCTCAGGGGTCTACACCAGCCACGACGCCGATTGGACGTGCACTTCAAGGACAACCTGCAGCTTCTACGACCTCTGACCCTTCGGCTCTACTTATTTCTCCGGGATCCGTGAACTCTTGGCTCGTTGACAATCAACCCTCATCATTGACGGATACCCAATACAAGAAGTGGTTGAAAGACCTGAAGTTACCACAGCCCAAGCAGGACATCCTGGAGAAGAACTTGGAGAAGGTCAACGAATGGTGGCAAAACCAACCTGATGATGCCTCCAAAACTATCCAACGCGCAAGCGTGGCTATGGGCATCGACCCCTGCAAGCATAAAGGGGCCAATACGGATGAAGTCGTCCTCAAGGTCATGACTGTGGCGTTATTGATGCACTCCTGACTAGCAGCGTATTTGAAATCACCGGGCTCAAAAGCAGCCAACATTATGCGAACTTTGGCCGTGGCTCATTCCTGTATTCTTGTCCTTGCACTATTGACCCCCTTCACTTTGTCCCCTTCTGTTGATGTGTTTTTTGCTTTTCGGATGCTTCAAACTGTACTGATGGGCCAATATGTGTTATTACATCCACGTGCCAATCCGAAACTCCAGGCCTTGCTCAAAGGCACTCCGATGCAGAGTATTTTCTTTTGCATGTCGTGGGATGACTTGTCAGTCGCCCTCCAATGTTTCAAGCACCCTCAGGCGGTGTATATTCGCTTTTGCCACATTGCTAATTTTCAACCTAAGTTTTATGTGGGTTCCACTTCTTCCTTTGTTTTGGACCGTGAACACTCTCGCTATCGGAAATTTCTGCAAGTGCAACAAAACAAATTCGTGTTGACCGAAGTCGCCTTACGGTTTTGGTGCAGATTTGACAATTTCTGGATGTGGTCTGTTTTTCCGATCTACACCAATAAATCCAACTTTTGGGCTTTGGAACAAGCCTTAATTCAATTGTGGCAACCTCGATTAAACACTCCGTTCAGTTTTTCAATTGCCGAAAGGGACTCATTGCGCGTACCAAATTTTCTGACTCCCGGCAATTTGGAGCATTCTCTTTGTGGCGGAAACTCCGCTGGCGATCTACACCCCATCATGTTCGACGTGCTCTTCATAGTCCTCTTTTCCATCGACGAGTACAACTCTGGGAGATCATTCAGGATTTGGGAAGTAACTCCGTCCGACGCTTCCACATGGAAAAGAAACTTCGATCCAATGAAATTGGAGCCCAAGGATGCTATTTTATTCGACGTCTTGCCAACAACCTAGGTGAACCTCAGAGGTCGTACGCAATCAATGCCATTGACCGAGCCTTGACCTTCTGGAAAGCCAAACGAGTCAGAAAACCGGTTCCTCTTCGTGCACCTTGGTTACTAGGCCCCAACTGGACCCGTGACCTTCGACAGCTGCTCACTTCCCACGTTCATCGAACTCGATGCTACAACACCACATTGCAGACTCCTTCCACCGGGATTGTCTTCACAAAGTTCCCCTCGGTTATGGACAGCTTGTGCAACCACAAAGAAGCCGCTACCAAATGGGCTGATGGCGAAACCCCACAGTGTGCCTGTGACGCCTTACGACCTCATGTTCTTCATCATCCCCATCCTGATCACCACTTGGTCCTGGACGGCGACAACCTACATTTCGATGACGGCCCACACACATCCATTGCGACGGGTTCGCTTCAAAACAAAATCTTCCCACCTTCCAAAGAAATCCAGACATCCCTTCGCCTTGCTCTGCGGACGTGGACTACCCGGAACTCACTTCCTTCATTACAAAAGACCCATATTGATGAACTTTGGCACCGCTCCATTCAATCCCACTACAACACCCTCCACGATCACATCACACACAAAGACATAATACGCTTCAAACATCTTTTTCCAGAAGCCATCTTCCACAACGAGGACAAGCGAGCTACATCCCTACGAATCTACTGCCCCGTACTCTACTTCCAGTGCCTCACCACCACCTTCGCCGACCCGTTGGTATTTCGAAAATTGGAGAACAGCCCAAATGACATCATCGAGAAGACCATCGCCGAGATCAACCATCAATTTGGCAAAGCATACCCATGGGCACTTGGTGCTGGACGAGACCTACCAAATGCCTACGTTCTACCCAAGCGGAAGAAACAGTTTAAGGCTGGGCGACCCATTGTCAGCTTCTTCACGGCACCTTTCCGACCCATGTTGAACTGCACCGCCAAACTCATCTACAACCTCCTGCCCCAAGCGTTTCCCCACAACTTGGCAAAAGGTGATGTATTTGATCTCATCAAGCTCCTCAAGGACACCGACTTTGATTCGCTCCCTACTCCTCGCATACACAACCAAGATCTCGCGGGCTTTTTCACAAGCATCGACACTGACCGCTTCATTGCTAGCTGGCGATTGACCTTGCAGTTCCTCTCGACTCTCATGAGTACCGGCCCCGACGAGATCATCTCCGTGAAGGCAACTCCGGGCAACACCACAGGCGACGTAGTCAAAGGCCGCACGTGCCGTACACTCAATGTGACCAGGAAGATCTTCATTCGGGACATTGAACGCATCATCCTTATGTCTTTGAAGATGACTCAATTTTCCATTGGCACTACTGTTTTTGAACAAATTCGTGGATCCCCTATGGGCTCCCCACTGAGTCCAGCATTGTGCATGATGGTAGTCGCACTCTCTGAAGAAATCTGGTACCGAACCTACCGCACCACCCTCAGCACCATGGACCTTACAGCTCGCCTCCTTCGCTATGTTGACAACAGACTGTGCTTGTCGGATCCTTCCTGGGACTACGAAATCTGCTTCGCCAATTTCCTTCACCCGGAGTTCTACGGTCACCCCATCATTTTGGAAACGGAGCCGGACCAGGAGTTCTTGGGCTTTTGCATCGAGTTCGAGCCCTTTGCCCGTCGCTACAGCCCTCCGCGCGACTTCAACCAGGTCATGGCGCCATTCTCCGCATCACCTCTTGCCGTCCAACTTTCGGGTTTTGTTTCACGACTATTTCTGGTCGCCAAATGTGCGCACCCTACACACGAACGAACGCGAGGTTTTGCCGCATTGCACCGTTTGTACAGAGCTGCAGGTTTTTCCGAGTCCGATTTAGCTGCCGCTGCCAAGCCGATCCGTCAATATTTGCACGTTCCCTCATTGTGGTAAAAGCCAGAACCGCCCTGACGCTTGCGCTTACGTCTCATTGTTCACATCCTGCTGAACGTTTCACCTATTCTACCCACACGTTATTTTATTTGACCTTGGAGTATTGCGTTCTCAGCTGGCTCACCCTCAAACTCGGCTTCATTTACTTCTTGGCCCACATTCGACGTTTCGTGATGGCTTCCTCGTCTCCTACTACGTCAATTCCGATTCAAGAACCAGTTTTTCTTCAATTTCTTCATGATGTCCACCATGCTTACCTTCTACTACATCGAGCAATGGCGCTACTTCCACCCACTCTCATTCCCAACATTGAACCTACCCCTCTTCCCAGCACAGACGTATGGAATCAACCCGATGGGCTACGACCGCACTACTCGGATCAGACCAACGACTTTATTGACAATGCCCACATCCCGTCGCCGGATATCGTGGAGGACGAGGCACTTATGGATGAACTCTTGGAAACCCATCTTCCCGAACCACATCACCACGTTGCCGCTCCGTCACCTGAAGTCCTACCTGCACCCTCGAAGCTTTCTACCAGAACACCATCACCGCCGACCCGCAAACAGAAAGCCAAAGCAGTTCCCAAAGCGCCTGCAAAACGTCGTCGCCGACTTGACCAATCCCGATCCCGCTCCTCGAGCCCACTGTCACTCTGGACTTCTGAAGACAAACAGAAACTTCGCACTTTGAAGGCGGACGAGAAGTCTCGATTTTCATGGCGGGTGATCTCGACCAAGATGGGCAAGTCCGAGGAAGATGTTCGCTCTATGTGGAATAAGATTAAAGACAAACTTGGCTGACCAACAACATGAGCGAACCAAGGAAAAAGCTGGCCTGCGGCACCGCATTACAGTTTCACCACCCAACTTGCGGTTTTCCTTTCTTCTTCTTTAGGGTCTTTTCGTCCTTACACTTTTTGACCTTCACAAACTCGGGCATTGTTGCTCCACTGAAACTTTGAATTTTCACATCATACAACCCGCCAGCCATTTACTATGTCTCTCCGCATTCACCTGGATCGATATTGCCAACTGCGAGCTATGTCTCACGAAAGGATCTCTCCTACACGACGATCACGCTCTCCAACAAGGGCACCGTCCTCCGCTATGGGGTCTTCATCATTTCAGCACCCATCCAACCGGACTCCGCCTTCGACACCCCATCGACCGGTTATTTTCCAATTGGACCTGAAGCCGATGCAGCAACTCGCCGTCCGCAACCCATACTACAACATCCTGGCCCCCAAGGTCGCGGGCAACCTCTCCACTGCCGTCTATGACAGCCTGTTCCAGACGTTCAAGGTGATCTATCCGGATTATGCTCGCAGCCATTTCGTTTCCGACCTCAAAACCGTGGTTACCGACACGCTGTTACAACGATGGTCGATACACCTACCCGCGACAGATTTCTACATGATGATTGACACCGATCAAGGAGCTCAGATGCTTGACGACCTCCCTCATTCTCTCCTGGACGTTTTGAGCTGGTTCTACCCGACATGGAAAACTCATCAACATCTCGATGCCTTCACGACCCGTGAGTGTTCACCTTTGTTGCTGACACCCCATCCAGATCCACAAGACACAGGCTTCGCTGTCCATGTTCAAGTGATTCCCCGCGGGCATCCATTCGTCACGGCCACCCGATACACCAAAACGGCCGAGTGATTAGCCTTTGAGATAGATCCTGGATGCGCTCACGTCTATGAGGAAAGAGAAAAAAGCACTCGTTATGATGTCCTCCGCCCCGGTTTTGGGTTTCCTTTTGTCTTCCATGCTTCTCTTCTCTCCTTATTGTGATTCTCGTTGTTCGATATTTCATTATTGACCTTTTTCCCCACGGCTTTTCGGCTTCAGTTCAGTGTTTCTCGATATCATATTATTGCTACTGTACATGATGACCTCCAACACGGATGATGCCGCTCGATTGGTCTCAAACCGTTCCTCACCTACATCCGTACATGGCCCAGTCCCACACCTCCCACCTGATGATCCTACTTCGGCATCGTATATTCCCAGGGCAGCGCGGATGATCCCAACCTCTACAACCGTCCATTCCGTATTCATCAAGAAGCTGAGCTATCCTTTGTCTTCTCGTCCGGATGAACTTTGGATCGTGGAAAGGACACTCGATGGTATTGAAACGTGGAAGCCAGTGGAAACATTTTTGGAGAACATGCACCTCACCAACGATCGTGCTACCCTACGTACTACGGCTAACCATTGGCGCCGATACTATGATGTACCAATCCAATCATCCTCCTCTCCTACGGCAACTGCTGTTCCTGTTCTCCCACACCCTGAACATGCCAACGTCTACGTCTCTCAACCGTACGAAGCAATACCAGACTAACTCCATATTTTACAGTCATGCTGGGGACGTTCTGCCCAACACCATTCTCAAGGTACCACCACTTCGTTATCTTGGCCACCATGGCGATCTACACCACCTTCTTCACCATCGGCAACATTGCACCGGACCTTACATCGCAATCGCCCTACCGTCCCTCCTCAACATGTACATTGTCCACTGGATGCGGACGACCCTGGCCCGATGGACATGTCTGACTCCAGTGTGTAACACACCGCATTATTTGGCGGCATCGAAAAAGAACAGTGACTACACGTCGATTTGTGACTACTCACTAGGTACACCGTTTCCCTCCAATTTTCATTTTTGGGCTTTATTCTTTGGTCATTATCATTCTATGTTGCAGCTTGGGCTTTCCGCTTTACGCTTGACACTCGACGCCATGGCTCATTCTTCTCGCCCCCATCCATATCGTGCTACATCCACGGTTGATACACCACTAGGTACCCGAAATGTTGGATGGCTTGCCGGACCCCGAGGCCTTCCTGGTCACGTGAACCCTCCTCCAAACCGACCTGTTCTTATCTTGATTGACTACTCTCCCTTACAGGAACTGACTCATCGCAGCGAACCTGACCGTGAACACTACATGGCTTTGGCCAGTTCAAATTTCAAAAATGTTAGTGGCTACGAACTTGAAGCTCTGTTTACCTGGTCACGTCAGATGGAACCAGTTGAAGCCGGCCTCCTTCCCACTGGAGAACTACGTTTCTGTATCTCAAAAAGATTGAGGACCCAATGGGACATCCAACTTGACCCTTCGAATTTGGAGTTTCGCTATTGCGACCTGGAAGGTGATACATTCCAAGTCCCCAATGATATGACGATCATGCAGCTTTTGGAGGAATACCGGCCCGAATGGCGACTCCGACAGTACAACTACATCGAATCCTCTTTGCTCATCCCAGGTACCTCACAGCCTTTCGTGCTACGTCTGCGATGCCACAAAGTTAGCCCCGGCGTGATCTTGCCCTGATGCGCTCACTGGCCAAAAAGAGCATGCTCGACTGTTCTTTTCGTTGCACCTATGACACTTTATTAACACGAAGGATTCTTTGGATTTCAACTTTTTAGGCTTTGGGCTTTGTCCTTTCCGTGGACCTTGAACAATTAGATTGATGACTGGACTTCACTATTATCATTATTATCATTACTATTCTCTGGCTTGGCGTATGTTTGCAATTTCATGATGCCTCAGCCTTTGTCGCACTATTTCACGCATTTCTGATCGTTTCACCCATTGGAGCATAAACGAGACGCTACCGTGGCGGGCTTGGCTTGGCCTTCGAATCCCAACCGTGGACTCGCTGCCACCAATCCAGACCAAGCACCAGACGCCCAGGCTTCTGCACTATGTCATTCTAGCATCCCTGACCCTACTACCGGGACCACTTCGGCACCTTCGGCAGCTGACAGTACAACTACCGACATCGGAACTACGCCCCATGCTGATACATATTCAGGCTTTGCACCTCCTGATGTTCCTTTTCCGACTGAGCCAAGTCCTGCATACCACTACCTCCATCGTGCTCACTTCTCATCCCGTGTGGTCCACCAGATCCAATTCAAGATCATTACCCACTCCAACAATACCAGGGAGTTATTCATCGAAGAGATCCCCATGTCAGGGCTCTCCAAATGTCGTGACCCCGAGCACTACTTTTATGGTCTTTCGGGCAACTGGGAGTGGTCCCTGCGCACAGCGGATTATTGGCGACACCACTTTGAGATTCCTCTAGTACATGGGCATCATCCTTTTCACAATGTCCCCATTGAGACCATTACACCTACGGAGGCAACCCGCTTCACTCCGAAGATCCAAGACCTGGCCAAACAACTTTCAACCACTTTGACGGCTGCTATGGCGTCTGGGGAAATCAACGACACGTGGAGGATGGTTGAAGACATGAGCTTCCGTGACGCGATCCAAACACTTCAAGCTGAGACGAATCTCCCTTCTGAGTGACTGAACGCGGCTCTGTACATTAGCACCGGAAAGCCTTTTGTATTTAAATGATCTTGCCGACATTTGCAGCGATGTTCTTCCAAAAAATCAAACCCCGCTACACGCGGGGTGTGTGTGTGTGTGTAACATCTGAACAGATGTAAAACTTCTATTGCTCTAACCTTTTTACATTTGCAGGGGGTGGATGCATGGTCTGGCGTCATCCACCAACGAAGACACTGCCTTTCCATGGTGATATCGATCTGGGACGCCAGATTGACGTACCTGCCAATTTGCTGATCGGTTTCAACTGTTGATCAAGCTGTTACACTGCGTTGTTTCGAATCTACACGGTTGCCACAATCTGTATTGCCTGCATCAGAACCTTCCTCAGTTTTTCGCCGAAACCATGTCGCCGACAGTATTTTGATTTTTTGAATTATTTCGCCGAAACCATGTCGCCGATGTATTTGGATTATTTTATCAAAACCACGTCGCCGATTCATTTATTTATTTTGATGACGATCTTGGCCATGGAAATCATTCAGGAGAACTTCTATTATTCGTAGGGTGCATCGTTATTTTCGTTGTTTCATATCTAATCTGCATGTTTCAGGATTCAGTTCCTGCCGGATCATATAATGATCC
>CAMXCT020006565.1:268770-290424 GCA_947184155.2 Cladocopium goreaui | reverse complement strand
TTTGTGTGTGTGTGTGTTTGTGTGTGTGTGTTTGTGTGTGTGTGTGTGTGTGTGTGTGTGTGTGTGTGTGTGTGTGTGTGTGTGTGTGTTTTTGCTCACACACCTTTTCAACTGCAAAGGTCTTGTGCCAGCCTCAGCAATTTGCCGGTTCCATTGGAATCTTTGGCTGAACCTTTGTACAGTGGCCTCTCAGTTATCTTCTCGATTTGTGCCGGTCATGGCTCATTCATTGGAGAGAAGAAGGAGAAATTCATTCAAAGGAGAAATGTTGTCAAGCCTTGGTATCACGTCGTGGTGCTGGATGGCGCAATCGATGCTTCAGCAGTGGATGTTCGAAGCAGCATTAAGAGGTTCTCCTCCAGTGCCTCCTCTGCGTCAGGTTCAATCGCAGTGGTCTCTGAATCGCAGTGATATCCCGGCAGTCGCAAGCTGTCTGCACGCATGAGCCACAACACATTCAAATTCTGTTTGAGATTATACGGAACTTCCCAAACAGGTTGTGGCTTGCAATGATCTTGAGTGATCAGCCATTGGACTGCGCAGGAGGAGGAAATCACAGCAGGTCGTACCTTGAGGATCGCCTGATAATGACCAGCGGCATCAATGCCCAAATGGGCCGCTGCCGCAATCAAAACATATTCTGCTGTTGCCTGTTGCAATGCATCCTCAATAAAGTGCGGGATTGCAATTCCAGTATCAACATCAATGGCGCAACTGCTTTTCTCAATCTGCCCGGAGGTTGAGACCAGCCTGTCCACGTGAATGCATATAATCTTGGCAGCCTTCAGCAGTGCAGCTCTCATCCCATCAACCTGACACCAGTGCTGCAGCAAATCTTCAAGGGTGCAATTGGTCTGAAATGCAAGGTTTGCAGGGATTTGCAAGAACAATGGCATGCATGTTTGACTTTGATCAGATACAATGGTGCCCGCATCTGTTTCGCATCGTCGATGCCAGCTCATGTCAATTGCTGGTGATGAAACCCACTGCAGCAAAATGTGAACAAACTCGCTGCAGTCCTGCTGGGCAGGTGTGCGCCCCAAATCTTTGAGCAGGTGTGCAAACCAAGGAAGGTCAATCAATTGAACTTCATGATTCAAACTGTTTTGCAAAAGTTGCACCAAGTGCTCAAAGCGTGGTCCCCAGGAAGAGGCATCAGTAGGCTTCAGGCTAAGCAAAGCCCACAAAAGGCAATACAGCGTCACATTGGCAAAGCACCAATTGCTATCATTTGCAAACGTCAGTGCGACAGCCAAATGGCACAGAGAGCAAATCTCAGTCTCAGTCAAGCAGCGCCCCTGGTCTTGTTGTGATTCTTGCCTTTCCCATGGCCCTTTGTCTTGGGCATCATGTTCCTCACTTGGGTGGCCAAATTGCTCGGTTTGGGTGAATGAGGGCGCAGTGTTGCTCCCATCAGCAGCCAGATGGATGAGTGACAAAGTTCCAGCAGCAGCTCGTAGGGTCTGTCGCTCCTCATGTTGAGTTGAAGCTTCCAGGGCATCACTGTTTGGGCCTGGCTCGTCTGCAGGCTCTGGAACTTGAGCACCAGGCCAGGATCCCG
Source organism: Cladocopium goreaui (assembly GCA_947184155.2). Lineage (NCBI taxonomy): Eukaryota > Dinophyceae > Suessiales > Symbiodiniaceae > Cladocopium > Cladocopium goreaui. Next base: position 288,863 of record CAMXCT020006565.1, on the reverse strand, counting down.
GAAGTCCTGGATCAGCTCCTCCAGGTGCTGCAGCATTTTCGGCATTGTGACAGACTTCTTCTTGTCCACTACCAGAGCCTTTTGTTCCGCATTCCAACGTAGGTACGGCCAGCTCAGATCCTCCAACAGCAACCTCTTGTCCAGACAAGCCTGGAGGACTTGATCCCCTTGCTTGCACTTCGAAACCTTGGTGGCACGGTTCAGCAAGTCTGTCAGCATCCATTGACTCAGGTGCTGTCTCAGCGGGGTTTGGGGCTGCTGGGGTCCCTGTTGGCGTTGTTGGGTCCATTTCTTGGTCTCGGCAATGAGCCCCTGCAGTGTTCCCCCCTCCTCCGGCTGGAAGAAGAGGATAAAAGAGTCTGTGCTTTGCAAGACGCTCAAGCTGTGTTCTTGACGCAGAGCCATCAGCCCCAGAAGCTGAAGGTATCTCATCAGGTTGAACTGGGGGTCGTGCTCGGGCTGATCTGGATCTGCCTGTTGCCCCTTTTGTTGATCTGTGCGGCGCTGCTTCGGTGCTCTGGGATTTGGTGTCAGTGCCAAGCCCTTGTCCAAGATCAGCTGAAGAAACTGGAATGTCTCTCTGATCTGGCCCAAGGCGCCCTCGTCCCAACCACTCATGGCCAAGTCGCCCTCCATTGAGGGCAGTACCAAGCAGAAGGGTGCACTGCAGCAGCACCGGGCAATTGCCACGTAGGTGGACTTGAACCAGTTCCAATCTCCCTGCTGCAGAGGCATCTGAAGGTGTCAGAGCTGGCAAGTTGAAAATTTGTCCACATAACGTGCAGCAGTGGTCAGGCTGAATCTCATGCATCAAGATTGGCAACAGTGCTTCATTGTAAAAATCAGCAAAGCGGTGACCAATGACATGGGCCTCATGGAGGTGTCTGCACAGCAACCCTGGATGATGTTCTTGGCCGCACATAATACACCAGGAGCGCAGAATCTGCTTCATGGCCTGGGTAGTCCACAAGTCTGAAAATGAGCGGTCAATGAAAACTCGAGCAATTCTCTGTTTGATGTCATCAGGAATTGAGTGATGCACCATCTGATGTAAGACAGCATCAGGAATCTGCACCGGCATGAAAAGTCCACTCTGCAGGCGGTGGAACATCATGCCAATCTGCCTCAACGGCAAGCAAATGTGATTCTGGCGCTGTTGATGGATTTGAGGGTTGCATACACATCCTCGTCTTGCAAAAACCAGATCCACCAAAATCAAAATGACCCCTTGAGATGCACGCCATAACCTCGAATGGCAGGTCATGAGATGGTTGGCAAGGTCACCAGCACGGGTGTAGGCCTGTGCACATTGTTGGCACCGGATGCTCAACTGGAGCCTACGCATTGGAGGCTGCAAATGTTCAAGCAAACATCCATGAAGGCAAATGTCCAACCAGTCCTGCGTGATCGGAGTTGTCTCGGCAGTAGCTTCAGGGTTGAAGCTGGGACAATGGCCTCTGGTTATGTGAGTGCGCAACCCCTCCATCGAGGTATGTATCGAGCCGCAGTGGGCACAGGCCGCCTCAGATTGCAAGCTGTCTCTGGCTACATTGAAGGAAATGCCTCCCAAATTATGCTGTTCCTGAAGATGTTGTGTCAGCTGAGCAGCATCTGTGAAGGGTGCCAAGCAAAAGTCGCAACGGTGCGTTGGTGCCACTTCCATGGGTTCAGGCTGCATCAGTCCTCCACCATTCAAGATCATGACTGCAATTTGAGTCCAGACTGGACACTGGTGCTTTTTGAAACATCCCCCACAATGTGGGCAAGGGCTTTCAGAGCTGTGAAGGTTGGTGAGCATCATTGCCTTGCTGGGTACATTGTTCCAATGTGCAGCATGTTCAGTGCGATAGTGGAGATTCATGTCCTGTGTACGTGACAGCTGCAATCCACAAAGGAAGCATTGCTTGGAGAGGTACTGGCAAGCCTCCCATTCATGTTCCAAATTGTGCAAAGTGTCGGTGGCAATCATATGCAAAACACTGTCGCCCCAGGATTTGCTACGCAAGAGGTCCAGGTCGGTTTCTGTCAAGAGGCGTGTGCCTGTCGAATGGGTCTGGCTACTTTGAGATGGAGTGCTTGACATCATTGGCAGCACAGCTGGCTTCTGTAGGCAGAAATCTGGACCAGGCAGTAGCACCTGGCAACCGCGTTCCAAGTGGGTGCGGAAACTACGCCAGGAACTGAATATTTTATGGCAGTGCTTGCATTCAGGTAATCCATCTGTGGCATGTGAAGGCAGGGAAAGATTATGGGTCCTATACATGGGGGCATTATGCATGGTCGTGCAGTGGCTTCGAAAAGCTGATGCATGGCTGGTGCAAAAATTACACAAGGCACAATGGTACAGGTAATCTTGGCTGGGAACCTCGGCAGAGAGGGCAGTCTCAGCACGCTGACGTGCAAGATGGGCCTGGGCTTCATGTATCATCATCTTGCAGGTTGCAAGATGTGTCCAATCCAGTGTGCATGCAATGTCATCAGGCTGCAGATGCTCAAAACGCTGGGAAACAGACCGCTGGAGGGTTTCAACAGCAGCAGTCAAAATGGCGGCAGGTGCAGGGAAATCAAACAAAGTAAAGACATAGTCATGGGTATGACCTGTATGATACGGATGATCGCCTGCAATGGCTCGAAGCATTTTGCAAATATGGATGATCATGTGTTGGGCCCCTCTTTGGGTAATGCCGACAGCAAAGACACCGTAATGCATTATTGGCAAAATGCAAGTTTTCCAAAGCTGTAGCCTATGCTGTCGAGAAAACTGCTTGTTGCAGAGCCAACGCCGCATTCTGGAGAAACCAATCTGTGCAAGTCGAACTCTATGCCAAGTGGTGGAGTCAGCAAAATGCTTGTAGCTCATGATGCATCCTAAATAAATGGTTGATTTTTTGATGGGAACCAAGGTCACAGTGTTGCCAACCGGGATTTTGATCCTCTCGCCATGCTGATCTCGTTGCGTGTGCAAAGCACGCATTTTGCGGCTCTGGGAGCCAGTCATCTGCAGAATGGCCACGGATTTCTGTGGATTCAGGCTCAGGTCAAATTCAGCCAGCAATTCGAAGAGCAAACCTATGCACTCCAATAAAAGTTGAAGGTCTTGACAACTCCTGAAAACACCTCCTACATGAAAATCGTCGGCATAAATTGTGAGGTTTTCCTGAATCCAGGTCATGGGGCCTGGGCACTGAGATCATGCACCAGCAAAAGTGTCAGGCAGTTCCACAAAAATGGGGCGCCTTTGCATCCCTGACGCAATCCTTTATTTACTTTCACAGCTGTAGTTTCCCCTCCATGTGTCACATAATACGAAGTATCAACATGCCAGCATTGAAGTATTTGGACAATATTGGGGGAGATATTCAGTTGTTGAAGTCTATGAAAAAGGCGCCATCTGTTGACACTGTCGAAAGCCCTTTCAAGGTCTAAAAACAACTGCAGTCCACCACAGCATAGAAAACGAGGTTGTAATGAGGCTCTGGAATGTGGGGTGGATTTTTGTGTTTCAAGAAGGGCTTGAACTTGTCTACAATGGGCAGCCACTTTGGCTAGCGGGTCTTGTGTCGATCTGCCACCACGGAACGCCCAGATGGGCCAGCATCTGAACTCAGCATCTGCCTGGGCAGCAGCAATCTGGATGAGCAGCCCAAGGACCGCCTTGCCCAGGGGGCATTGCATGGCTAACGGTCTCAAATTGCAAGGTTGAACTGGAGGTTTCGTCGGTTTGGGGATCAATTGCAACCAACCCGATCGCCACTGCTCAGGGATCCACGGCTGGCAAGTGCCCCACCATTGTGTCAAAATGGCATGAAGCAAAGGAGCAATAGTATTGGCCAATGAGTTCCAGACTATACCAGGGGCACATGGTGGGGCAACAGCCTTACATGAGGGAATCCTACTCAACGCAGCAGCTAACTCACCCACGTCAAAGGGGACTCCTGGAGGCTCATCACATGTGAAGGCTGGCATGGGTGTTCCCGCCCAAGTAGTCTGAACAAAGCTGATCAACAAACTACGCTCCTCTGAGATGGTCATCAAGGCACCATGATTATTCCTCAATTGCATACGGCGTCGTGGCACTTTGGGGGAGTGTCGGTTGATGATGTCAAACAGCTTTCTGGTGTCAAAATGCAAGGCTGCAGCATGGGCTTCCTGCACTGTCTCTGCAAATCTCTGGCGTCTCAACTGCATTGCATGCCTGCGATGTTTCTTATGAAGGGAAAGGAAACGCATGACATGAAACCAGCCATGAAACAAGCTGCGCAAATCACAGGTTTTTAAGGAATTAGCAAGTCTGCGGTGTTCCCATTTGGTCAAAACATGTTCATTGGCTTGCCATGGGTCAGGTTTCGAAACAGCACTTGCCGCAGGAAAGGCTTTCGTATATTCTTGCATGGCAACAACATGTGTCTGACTGAGTTCAGGAAGGTCTGAGGTCAGAACCTGGTCCAATTGAATGGTCAAAGGGCCAGCGCAGGCAGCCAAAAAATCATGCCAGTCAGGGCTATCTGCCAATTTGGCCAGGCGGCCACGCTCACGTTGATTAGGGGTCAGGTTTAGTTTGGCATGAGGCGGTGGAATCCAATACAGTGCCAAATTGAACAAAATTGGGGCATGACCTGAATTGCCTTGCGAGACAAAAGGGGCATTCCATAAGTATTGAACTTGTCTGGCTCGACCATCAGCAAGCTGTGATCGCGTGCATACATAGTCAATTCTGCTATGATTCTGCAAATGCACAAACGTTGGCCCCAATTTGCTGTTCCATGAGTTCAAAGCAACCAGTCCTCCATGTCTTAAAACCTGAAGAAGTCGTGAACTGTCAGGATGACATGTCCCGACGGCCTGCTGCTGGTTCCAGGTGTAGGAGTTGGGACCACTCACGCCAGCGGAAGTGGGCAGGGAGCAGTTAAAGTCTCCCATGAGTGCAACTGTGTTACGTCCAGGTAACATGGTCAGTTGGGTTTCCAGCGTCTGCCAGAATTTGTCCCTTTTCTGAAGTTGCTCCTTATCCTTCTTGTACACATGTTGGTAGCAGCCCAGGATGTCCAGATTTCTGGTGGCATTCATGACACGCACATGTACAAGCCGACCTGGGATGATCTCGTTCCAGCGCAAGTCATTGGCATGGCACAGCGATCTGGAGAGCAGGATCAGGACCCCCGACCCACGGTGATTGGGATCGGCACTGTGTATGTGATGCCAGGCATTGTCACTCCATGTGGACTGGAAGGACCATCGGGTCTCGGTCAAAACTGCTACTTGGACCTGTTGCAAACAAAGCCAGGTTTTGATTTCGTCCAACTTGGATGAGGCAAGTCCCCCACCGTTCCAGCTGAGGCACGTGAGGCGTTTTTTGGGTTTATTATGGCTATGGCAGCTCATAACATCTTTGGTTCTCGGAGCCTGTGCCAGTGCTTGCGTCGGCGGCATTCCCATCTTTGCAAAGTCAGCAAGGGTCAGGCACTTGCCACGGTACCAGGTCATTCCAAAACACTCTGCACGGCGCTGAGCACGAAGGAGACTTCGCTTGACAACTTTGGAGGCATGACGGAGGTTCAGCACCATTGGCGTGCTTATACGCACATTTCAGGCTGCGGTCCATGTGGCTTCACGTCAGGTAGGTTCTGCAAGATCTGGGTCCAATCTGGTGACGTTTCAGCATTCCCCATGGCAGGAATGCAACCCTCGCTCCTACCTACATCCATGATAGCAGTCTGGCAGGCAAGTCCAAGCCAAATGAGAAAAAGGATCGGATGTAGGTGCCTGGAATTGGGACCAGGCTTGCAGCTTTGAGAGATTGATTTATGGGGAGCACTCGGTCTGGTCAGAGCAAGCCGTATCTGTTTCCAAAGCTGGGTCCAAAAACCGTTCACACACTGACAGAGGAAGCTGTCCAGAAAAGAATGAGCTGTCTGTGCCAAAAATATAAATTGAAATGCCTGAAACAACTGCAATCTCAACTCAAGGGCCCAAGCAAATGCCAGCAGGAGAAGGAGTTGCAGAAGAGGTCCAATTGAATGAAAACCAAATTCAAATCTTTGTTCGTTGTCACCAGCGTTGCAGCGCCAATTCACTGTGTGCATGTAAATACCTCCAATTATACTGAAAATTGTATTGCAAAGGGCCAGTGAGTGAAAAAGGGGGCCCACCCCTGAAAGTTGTAAAACCAAAACCAATAGAGCACAGGCCAGTGAAAAACAAATGAGGGAGACCACCCCTGCTTCTGTAATAATGAGTCCGTTCCAGCAAGGCAGAGGCAATCGAAGAATGAGTGCGTCTTCAGCCACCCGCTCAGGTCGTATCGGCCAGTGGTCACTGAGTTGACCGCTGCTTCGCCCCGCTGGAAAACAATGATTGAGAAGTCTGTAAAACAGGGCCAGTGGAAAATGCAGGGAGCCCACCCCAAAAATTATAGAAATTATCCAATGCAATGGGTGCAACAACCAGGCCAGTTTGGACTTGCGCAGGGAGCCAACCCCTGAATATTGCCAATCGGTCAGGGTCAAGCAGTGGAGACGGGAGGCACTCCGTCCAAGAGCAAAAAATAACCAGCAGTACCACAATTGGCTTGCGACACCTGTACCCAAAAACAAGGCAGAGGTGATCAGTGAAAGAACCAAGATCCTGTCAAATAAATGAAAATGAAATTGTTGCGGTAAATGGTTCAAATTCTCTGGGCCAGTCTGAGAACGGGAGCCCACCCCACAGTGGATGCCGCCGCAAAAACAGTGTTCGTCAATGTAAGAATAAAATGATGAGAATGCTTCGTCACCACCTGTCAGGGATCTGTGTGATCGGTCCAGAAAAAATGTTGAAACACCTTGCCAAAGTGTGGAACTTTCAGTTAGGGAGTCCACCCCTTTCAGTTGATTATCGTATTGTTGATCCAATTGTCTGGTTGGCGGAAGTGCCACAGGGCCAGTCAGAGCACGGGAGCCCACCCCGCAGTGGGTGGCACTTCCTGATCGTGCGTCGAGGCAAGGAGATGTCGGCCAAGAAAAATTATTGTCCCCAAAACCAAGCGTCCAACCGCAGTGTTCCAGATCTTCTGGTGCACACGAATTCCAGCAAAAAACAATCACAAAGGTTGAAATGGGATGAATCAGCGCAGTCGTGTTGGCCAGAAAATGTTGCTCAGGATCACCGGAGCCCAGAATAAATCGTAAATGAATGGATCAGCAGCACAGCAACGAAGAATTGAAAGATGGCACAGGGTGAACGGATGGAAACAGGCTGCGGCGTCGCTCTTGACGCAATCGAGTGCGGCACTCGCGGCCGCAAAGGAGTGTGTGTGTGTGTGCGTGTGTGTGTGTGCGTGTGTGTGTGTGCGTGTGTGTGTGCGTGTGTGTGTGTGCGTGTGTGTGTGTGTGCGTGTGTGCGTGTGTGTGTGTGCGTGTGTGTGTGTGTGTTTTTGAGACCCCTTTGACTGCAAGTCAGAAGGCTGAGCCCTAACACATGTTTTTCATGTGGCCTTGGGATCCAGAGCAAGACGTCCATCTCTGGTCCGCAGGACTTATCAGACTAGCAACATACCCCTTAGGGTTATCTGGCACGTTCCCAAAAATTCCGTCCATTGTGGCCAGAACAGGATGATGCCTATTGGAGAAATATAAAATGAATTGGACCAAGAAAGAAGTGAGACCTATCCCGCCACTCAACTCTCAGTACTTCTCGTTCTGCAGCCAATGCAGTGGCTTCCGCAGCTCCGCAGCGCAGCGCAGGGCACGAAGTCTGCTCAGCAGCAAGGCATCAGTATGCCACAGGAAGCACAGCAGCGCCGAAGCCAATGCCGCTGCCGCCATCCGCGCATTTTTTTTTTTTTGGCCTTCTTGTTGGATGGGCATTCCGCCTCTTGGGCCTTTTTTTTTTTTTGGCCATCTTCTGGGGGCCTGGGTTCACGGGTACACTCCGGGTTGCGGAGGGCCTGAAAGAGGGCACTGGCAGGGGAGCCAGTGACATGGGTGATACAGCCGAAGTAGCGGGATGGGCATATCGATGTCGAAAGCGCTGGCTAAGCATGTGGCAAAGTGCCAAAGTGAAACCTATTCCCGTGCCAAAATGGCATCCTCAATTGAATCACCTGCTAGGCATTTGTGAGGGGTTGTGCAACACTCCCTGCATTCGATTGATCAAAATTGGAATTGTAGCTCAAAACTGTGGTGAGACGCTTGGCAACAATTCAAAATTGAGGAAATAGTGCTTCCATACAGGCATAGAAGAGAGCATCTATTCCTCAATGGTGCGTGTGCGTTTCGTGGGCGGCTCTGAGTCCTCTGGTGCAGCATCCACTGAGGTCCTTTCTGTACTCCTCGATCCCTCTGCAGCTTCTGAGGCTTCAGGAGCTGATGTCCCTGCACTAAGTCCAGCCGCCCGTGATGCTGATGTCCTCAAGGACGATGAAGCATGTAGGGGATCCTGATCCATTGTCCTGACAGCATGATGTGTGGGTTTGACAAGCCATAGTGTAGTGAGATTACACAAAATTGCATCGCTAAGAGTGTGTGTCACTTCAGGAAGTCTGTTGTCATCATAGATCATCCATGTGCCTCTGTATCTCAATGCAGTGCGATGATGTCCACTGTTTGGCCCAATTCCCATGTGATAAGTGAGCGCAGCGATTCTGAAAGGGACATACGAGATGGCGCCTGTTGCATCTGCAAAAACCGGAAAAAACAGCTGTGTGCTTGGTAGGATGATCTTCTGTTGGCATTTCCTGTTTTGTCCATCTACATGTCGATCAAATAGTAGAATGAGGCTGCTGCTCTCCTCGTCACTTGCTCGACAAAGACCTGAGGGATCATGCCATTGGTGGATCATGTCAACAAGATTGCATTGCTGATCCAAATAGTTGAAAAAACGAAGCAAAATCGGAGCATGAGTGGCACCCTTTTCACTGTCCAAATGTGGGTGTGACACCTTCGTGGTGTGCTGAAATCGAGTACACCAACTGCAGGACAGAAATTTCGGTCCCATTTCGGTCAATGATGAATGTGGTGAACTCCAGGATATCCTGTTGCTCTGATAGGTCATCGACCGTGAAAACCCGTAAGTTCAACGGAAGTGGATTCCATTGGCATAGTCCCCGCAAAAGTGCATAGCCTCTTGTCCACATAGATGATTTGACACACTGGCAAAGCATTGTCATCCAAGTCAGTGCTGTCATGGAGGCATTGACATAGCACATAGTGGCTGTGTCATTTTCTAAGACACGGACCAGAAATTTGATCCTTCCATCTACAGCATCTTGGCCAGTTGCTTGGTCAGAGCTGAGCGCTGTTGCGTCTGTGGCCTCAAAGTCAGCCTCACAAGTTGCCAGATGCTGTGAAATGACACGGTTCGCAAGAGGTTCCACAGCTCCCCTTGCGTGCGATGTCCCACAGTCCACAGGAACGGAATCGACTTCTGACTGGCTTCCTCCTGCTGGAGCTTGGTCAGAGAATGAAATCTGAGCGTGATCTCCGGCTCTGATTTGAGGATTTGGAGGATGTTCTGTATGATGTTGTTGACCTCTCCAATCGGAAGGGCTTTGTCCTTGCTGGGCACCAATTGTTGAGCCCCCGCATCCCATCTCAGGTACGGCATCTCTCGATTGGCATTGATGAGGTTGTACTTCACACAATCCTGGAACATCTCTTCCGTCACCTGTGCTTGTTGAAGCTTGTCGAGCCGCATCTTCAGCGTTTCCACCATCGTGATGGCCATCGTGTGCCGCAGGGTCTGACTGCGATCGCTGTCCTGCCACTGTCTGTGACAGCTGATCAGTGTGGGCAGCAAACTGCCTTCCCCTGGCTGGAGGTACAAGATGAACTCGAACTCCTGAAGCAGGACATTGATCGTGTCCTCCTGTCTCAGCATAATTTTGGCCATCACATGAACCATTGTTTTCAAGTTGGTGTCGGTGGAGGCTGTTGTAGATGGGCTGCGCTCCTTTCTGCGCGGACGTTTGTTTGGCTTGTCCTCCTCGTCTTTGATGCCGAGACTGCGGAGCTGTCCCGGGGTGAGCAAGTTGCTCCAGATCGAACTCGCCTTGTCCAGAGCGTCTCCCATTAGTTAGAAAAACTGCTAGGTTCAGCAGAGCAGGGCAAACAAAGTTTGGAGGATGTGAGTCTGAGCCGCAGTGTACACAGGGTTGGTGATATTGCTGCAATCGTCGCAAACACCACATTGTGTTGTACTGTTTGTAGTCATGCTGCAGCAGGTGATTCACCAATTTGCCAGGCAGAAACAAAAATTTGTGACAGAGTAAGCATTGATGCGCAACACAATCGCGTATGGTGGCATCTTGAAGCAACTGCAAGCCACATGAAATCAAGAGGTCAAATTCTTGTCCTGCTGTGTCTAGGTTCCTGGCGTTGAACATCAGCCTTTGGTGTTCCTGCCGTTGAAACGCCGACTCAATCGCCTGCGGTGTCGGCCACGAGACAGGGTCATACGGTGACTTGTATAGGACCGGATGCATCAAGAAGGCAGCCAGATGAAGAATCAGAGGGCAGCCAGGCAAGTGCATGTCCGGGACTGGATCAAAAGCAAGCACATCTAAGGTCGGCAGCAATTCACCGCAATGATCACAATGAGGCTCATCAGAGTGCTCAACGCTGAAGATCCTGCAAAGTTGCATGACAAGCAAATGCAGATCGTTGGGTCCCAACTGATGTTCCAATCTCAGATGAACTGCAATGTACTGTAATGATACCGCTTCTCCACAGATGGCACAGTGATGCTTCAGCATTCCCAGTAAGGCTGGATCTTTCCAGAGCTTGTCGAATTGCCTGGTGAGAAGCCACATGGAAATCCGTCTGAAGTCATTGAGTGGCAGAAGGTCACCAATGTGTGATAGCAAGTCATCTGTCCGGAATTGCCAGGGGATCAAAACAGACCAGTGCGCCTGAACCACCATCATAGCTGCCTGAAGCAGGGCAGGACAAACGTGACCTGAAACTCCAAAGCCCCTTGTCGGATTGCAGATGCATCCAAAGTCCTGAAACAATGTCCATCGCAGGAGTTGCCAGAATGTCTGGCTCTCGGCAATCAGCGCTTCATGGTGGTGATGCAAATGCAGCATGAGATCATCACCACACCTGCAGACAACACCGCAGACTTGGCAGGTCAGGGTCGGCGCAAGTTTCAAGGCTGGAAGCCGATAGAGCAAGTGGCCAAAACCAAACCAGAGCAGCTGCTCGACTTTTCCCTGAGGTTTCAGGGCCAGGTCAGGGGGAAGAGCAGTGTTGGGCACGCTCCCATTGAATCCTGGCCAGTGCAAATTGTAGAAACACAAAGCATACGTGTTTGACACGATGCAATGGGGGGTCACAAAGACAGCGCTGATCACATTGCAGTCTGTTCATCAACTGTGAGGCCCTCTGTTCCATTTCCACCCATTCAGACGGGTGACCCTGTTTCAGATGTCTGGAAAGGTCTTGACGTCTGCGGAAGGGCACACTGCAGTCAAAGCACTCAGAAGAGATGTAGCTGAGGATGTCTGGGTTCGAGAGCAAATCCTCGCATCTGTTCGTCTGCACTGCCTGATCAAAAAGGCAGTGGATGGTGAATTTTGACCACTCAGTAGCGTGGAGCACCTGCTGTGCATTGTGGAACTTCTGGATGTGCTGCGCCAACCCATGTTTGGTGGTGTACACCTTGCCACAAGTCTCACAGGCAAGGGTCGCAGAAGCTTCAACATTGCAATATTCGGCTGTGAGTCGCTGATCTGTGAGCAGCATTGCAAGTTGTCTCCAGATGATACACCGATGATACTGTGCAAACGTAACAGCGCACAACTGACAGGGGTTGGTGACATCAGCATGCTGGCAGTAGTACTGTAATGCTGGCAAGTGATCTCGGTAAGTCTGAGAGTGAACATCATTCCAATGCCGCATCAGTCCAGTGTGGGTCATGTGAAATTTACCACAAATGACACAATGATGCAAAAAGTACTGTAGGACTGCTTCATTTTTGTCGAAGAGCAGCAGTCCGATGTGCTCGTGCATATTGAAGCAACTCCTGTACTCGGAGGCGATGTTCCACTTGGTCGATCTCCTGCAAGGCTTGTGTGCAGACATACATAGTGTGGTATTGGAACGTATGCCATGTACTGAATTTCAGACCACATCTCCGACATGTTGGAACTTTGGCTGTCGGTTGATCAGACATATGTCGTAATAGGCCTGATCGTCGGCCATGTTCCAGGGCACAGTGCCTGCGCAAGGCAGCCAAAGTACTGTAAACTTGTAGACAGTCAGGACATTCATGTTGCCACAATGGATGAGGCACCTCTTCAAAGGACTGCTCGGCACTGACGTTTTGGTGGACCTTCAAGATGACCTGAATAAGGGCATCATAGGCTGGAAGTGGAGTGAGATGAAGAATGTCATCCTCCGCTAAAGTTTGTTGTCGTCTCAGGGCACGACTGGCAGTCAGGAGGCATATGTCACGCAGACGCAAGAGAGGATCCGCAAGGTGATGTTTTGTCAAAAACTCTTGATTGCATTCACGGTAGAGATGAACAGGTTCCCTGAAGATTCTCCTCAATTGACGTATGCTGAATCGATAGAATTGAAGTAGAGTGGCTTCAGTAAATCCAGTAGCAATGATACCATACCTGAGGCATGTATAGGTACATTGAAACCACAGTCGTGCCCTTTGATTTGCATTCATGCGCTGAGTGTAGAGCCAACGATGAAGTTGATGCGATGTTTGGTCGCTGTGTTTCAATCGTAGCTCCATGGTCTCTCTCTCAAAATTGAAATATGACAACATCACTCCCAAATATCTGAAGGATTTCACCAATTTGATTTTGGTGTTTGTGCCATTGGCCTGAGGTATTTTTAGGTAGATGCCAGTTTGTGTGCGCACAATAAATCTTCTTTGAATCTTCCCGGCCAACTTGCCCTTCATCCTCAATGTGATCGTCGTTTTTTCCAAATTCAGCTCAAGTTTGGCCCGCTCGATCAAATCCAGCAGGATGCCAAATGCATGAATCAAGGTGAGAAAAGAAGCCTCAGAATGAAACATCTGATGTGAGCAAATATCATCTGCAAAAATTGTGATACACGTAAGAAGAAAGGACATGCTGGTCTTGTTGGCAAATTCTTTCATGAGAGCTGAGATGAACACCGTCCATAAACAGGGTGCGGCTTTACAGCCTTGTCTGATGCCTCTGTGAGTGTTGATTGTTCGATGGAAGCCACGATGTTCAAACTCATAAGTTGTGGTATTGTAAACGCACTTCAAGAAACTGATCAAATCCTGTGTCACACCCAGTTGTTCCATGCCTCTAAAGAGATGAGTCCTCTGCACCGTGTCGAATGCCCGGGTCAAGTCCAGGCATAGGGTCATTCCTCCAATCAGAGCAGGCAATTCCTCTCCTTGTTGCAAACTGTGGACTGGATAACTGAACCTGGTTAATGCTTCCCGGACCTGCTTACAGTGGAAGACCAGGCGATGGATAGCATCTTCTGTGCCACGTCCTTTGGCATAAGCAAATTGTGGCAACCGATTCAGGGCGTTACCAATTTGTTGTTGTATGGCATTGTTGAGCAACCCCATTGCCACCTTTCCAGAAGGCTCCAACAGAGCAATAGGTCGAAGTTCAGCTGGATGTCTTCCGGATTTACCTGGTTTGACGAGCATTGCCAGGCTTCCCATGCCCCATGTGGCAGGAAAAGCAGTGTGATGACTGCAATCATGCAACATTGGATTCAAAAATTGTGCAATGAGTTCAGCTCCATACTTCCAAAATGGTGCCGGAGGAAAGCCAGGTGCAAGAGCCTTTTGAGTGGGTAGCATCTGCAGTCCCTGCGTGAACTCCTGAATGGAGAAAGGCCAGTCAAACGGTGCAATCTGTGTTTCATCAACTTTATCAATGTAGATGTCCTGAAACCATGTCTGCAACCAGTCCGCCGCAGCTTCTGGTCCAAGTAAATCTCCTTGTGCCGTACGCAGCATGATGCGTTTCAAGGGTTGTTTCGGTGCCAAGGTCCGTATAATTTGAAAGAATTGAAAATGGTCCTTGGCTTTTTCTGCTTGATCGGCTGCATGAAAGACCTGATCAAGTTTCCGCTTGCGCAATGCCCTTGAGGTAACCGTCATGTCTCGTCTGGCTTTGCATCTGTGAATCACATGAAACCTAGCAGTGAAAATACCTGCCAAATCTGAAGTCTGCACTCTGCGTAGTTGACGTGTATGTTCTTGAAAACGTCGAGCAGGGCCCTGATCTGGTTGAATTGATTGTGCAACAGGTTTGGGTTGTAGGGCATCTCCAGAAATCTGTTTCAATGTGACATGAAGTGCATGTAGGTCTGAGTGCGATGTGGATGCAAGATTTGCAACGGCATCATTGACTTGCTCACAAAAGTCATTGAAAACATGATCCTGCTGAATACAATGCATGTGAAGTTGAAGTCGTTGCTGCCTCGTCCATCCATTCAGTGGCGGTGGTCGTTCTGGATACCATTCCTTCCTGATTGTGGTCATGAGCGGTACATGAAAAGCTCCAGTGAGTGGTACCAAGGTAAAATCACGTAGAAGCTTGACATCCTTCGCCATTGAATCTGCATGTGATCTACGAGTACAGATATAGTCGATCCTAGATAGATGATTGCCAAATTCATAGGTCGCACCGTCTCCAGCATTCCAAGTATTGAGCGCAACAATGTCAAATTGGGTGAGGAGCTGCTTCCAATGATGAGCATCTGTGTGTCTAGGGCCATGACTGCGTCCATCTGGAGTCTGGAATGTCGGGTATCCAATGGCATTGGATCTCTGATCTGCCGAACAATTGAAATCACCGGCCATAATGAGAGTGTTTCTCTGTGGGAGAATGGTTAAAATGGAAAACAATTGATGCCAAATTTGAATGCGTTGGTCCATGTGCTTGGGTATGCAAGTGTATTGATAAATGTTGAGTATATCAATGCTCCGATGTGCTCCATGTAATCGCAATTGTAAAATCCGACCAGGGACATGTTCACACCATGATAGGTTCGAGGTGTTGCAAAATCTTTTGGAAACCAAACAGAGTAGTCCTGCCTTACCGCCCGTAGTGCCCGAGTGCACAGCCAGGTAGTGGTCGGTAGGCCAGTCTCGAGTGAATCGCCAGTGTGTTTCCTGAAGAAGCAGAATGTCAATGCTCTGATTGCGTAGCCACTGGGTCAAAAAGTCCCAATCTTCAGGAGGTAGTCCATTGCAATTCCATGAGAAGCAGGTCAGTCTGCGTCGATGAATCTGTTTGGGTGGGAGTACATTCTTAGATTTCGGGATACAAGGTGGATCCTGAATCTGGACTCCCAATTGTGAAGCAGTGCACAATTTTCCTCTGTACCAGGTGTGACCATGAAGTGAAGCACGATTGCGAGCACGGATATAGCTACGCTTGCATACAGCTCTAGATCTGCTAGTCTGATATGATTCTGAAATCTGTCTGGGCTCCATTCCATGTTGTTTTGCAGATAGCCAAGGATCCATATCATGAAATAACTGCTCTGCTCTCACGACACCCATGGATGTGTCGCAACCCTCACCCCCCATCACGCAGGAAGTCATTGTCCAGATCAAAGTACCCACCACAAGAAAGAGCAGGTTCAACGTGTACTTGCGCGATGCTCGGACTTGGGACCGAGAGGTGGTCGATTGAAGTAGTTTTTGGCCCACAATTGAGGTGGACTGAAAGCTCCAAGCAAGCACCCAGATGTATGAAATCCACTGAAATGTAAACCAAGAGCTATCCAAATGTAAGGGCGCTTTGTCCAGCGGACACAGGAAAAACTCTTGGCAGTAACACGTCAAATACAAAATCACGGAAATCAAAAAGAACAAACCAGGTCTAGTCAACAGAGGAGCCAACCCCATGTGGAAACTGCAAGGCCAGATGCGGTGAGGTAGTCCAGCAGCTCCAAGAAGTGATTGGTGCAGCCGAAAAATGGTCGCGAGATCTGCTACAGCTGCCCAATCAGCGCAGCGCCAGCCACAGCAAACGACACCAAAGCTGGCAAGGAATTGGTGTGTAGCTCCGTGCCAGCGAACAAGTAACCAAAACGGTTGTGGGGCACTCTAAGAGTCAGGACTCCTCGTCCCTCGAACCACCGGGGGCTTGTGTGTGTGTGGGTGTGTGTGTGTGAAAGTTGTGTGAAAGTTGTGTGAAAGTTGTGTGAAAGTTGTGTGTGTGTGTGTAAGTTGTGTGTGTGTGTGAAAGTTGTGTGTGTGTGAAAGTTGTGTGTGTGTGAAAGTTGTGTGTGTGTGTGAAAGTTGTGTGTGTGTGTGAAAGTTGTGTGTGTGTGAAAGTTGTGTGTGTGTGTGAAAGTTGTGTGTGAAAGTTGTGTGTGAAAGTTGTGTGTGAAAGTTGTGTGTGAAAGTTGTGTGTGAAAGTTGTGTGTGAAAGTTGTGTGTGAAAGTGGTGTGCGACAAAGCGGTGTGTGAAAGATGAAAACGAAGGTAGATGTCTCCAAGTGCCACGCCGGCCACGTGAAACGAAGGTGGATGTCGCCAAGTGCCACACCTGCCACGCAAAGTGCCGCGCCATCGCTGGCGACCAATCCCAGCCCAAGCGCGCCACCAGAGCCGGTTGATGTCGCCAAGTGCCACGCCTGCCACGCAAAACAAAGGTAGATGTCTCCAAGCGCCACGCCTGCCACGCAAAACGAAGGTCGCTGTCGCCAAGTGCCACGCCTGCCACGCAAAGCGTCGCGGCGTCACCGGCGACCAATCTCAGCCCAAGCGCGCCACCAGAGCCAGCCCAGTGCCATAAGCGCCACGCCCGCCATGCAAAACGAAGGTGCCACGCAAAGTGCCGCTGGATGTCACCAAGTGCCACGCCTGCCACGCAAAGTGTCGCGGTGCATGTGACCAAGTGCCAGTGTGAGCTGGATGTCACCAAGTGCCACGCCTGCCACACAAAGTGCCGCGGTGCATGTGACCAAGTGCCAGTGTGACAAAGTTGTGTGTGAAAGATGGTGTGTGACAAAGTTGTGTGTGACAATGATGTGTGTGAAAGATGGTGTGTGACAAAGTTGTGTGAAAGATGGTGTGTGACAAAGTTGGGTGTGACAATGATGTGTGTGAAAGATGGTGTGTGACAAAGTTGTGTGTGAAAGATGGTGCGTGACAAAGTTGTGTGTGTGTGTGTAAGATGGTGTGTGTGTGTGTGTGAAAGATGGTGTGTGACAAAGATGGTGGGTGACAAAGCTGTGTGTGAAAGATGGTGTGTGACAAAGATGGTGGGTGACAAGGTTGTGTGTGAAAGATGGTGTGTGACAAAGTTGTGTGTGACAATGATGTGATGTGGAGGAGGAGGAGGCGGAGGCGGCGGCGGAGGAGGAGGAGGAGGCGGAGGCGGCGGGATACAGAATCAAAAACAAGAACCCCACACAAAGATGTGGGGAAATAAAGAGGATCTCAGAATTGTTTTGGGGGGGTACCCCTACACTAATCAGCATCCAACACTAATAGATTTTGACCCGTCCCAATTGGATGTAGGCAACGGACCTTCAACTGACAGGTCTCATCGTGCACGTGGCTATGGGCCAGGAAAACGAGAAGCACGAGCCTCATGATGCAACAATCGTTGAATTTCCATTAGTCATTCGATCCAATGGGTTGGTTTCAGAGAAAATTCAGGAAACCATGTTTTCCCCATGATTTATATAGGAGGTTCCTGTAAAATCTCCCTCAAACCAATCTAGTGTTGAATAGTGATAAAACCATGTGATAACATGATATAATGAAGAAACACAGTACATGGCATAGCTCCATTTACCGTAGGTGCGCCTTTTGCTGCCCCAAAAGAAAGTGCAAGCAGAAATTTCGAATCTGCTCCTAGGTTCACTGCTGGCTTGGGAATTTTCGTCCAAGTGCACCAGTTACACTTCTCGGTTTGATGCTATGTTACTGTGGAGTTGTGCAGATTCATGTATAGGTTCTGTATGCGCGTCTCCCTTTCTGCCACAAATCATTGGAAAACACAGTGTTTCGCGACTTTCCTACCCTTTCGCGCACCTGCATCTTCTTTCTTCTGACTCTTTCTCTTCTCTGATCTTCTCTCTTCTACTCTTCTCTTCTCTCTGACTCTGCCCATCTCTGCTTTTCATCTGTCCATATTGTCAGAAGTTTGACTTCTAAACTTCCTTCGATCATTCCCAATACATAGGAGATATGACGAATGTAATGGATGTCACGAGTATGCTTTGACCCTGCCCTACTGACACAACATGACGCAATTTTCAACACAGGAGTGGCTGACTAAACTTCTAGCAAACAAATATGTGGGAAAAATTATACATTTCACAATCCTGAAATAAGGCTGTTGCACGTTTGGGCTTATTCCCCTTACCAACCATCATTCCAGTGAGGTCGCAACGTGAGGTCGTTATAATTTACCCGGCAGAAACTCTCTTGGCAGCCGTGCACATTCGCCAGTTCTTCACGGTTCATGTTCTGGCCAATGACCTGAGCTGGTGAAGCTCTTTGAAAAAACGACTTCGGGTAAGTCCCCTTCCAGGGAGGTCGTCGGACAAATCAAAAGATGACAACGGGACACGATAGTCTTGTCAGTCTGCTCATCAGAAATAGCTTCATCATCTTCATCTCAACTAAGTCAAGAGATTGAGGAAATGTTCTGAGTATATATTTCTGAGTTGCAGGCTGAATAGATGTCCTTGAAGTAGATGCTGGCGTGTGCCAACAAGCAACAAATGTCCTGCCAAGCCGCAATGAATGAAGCACAGCAACCAGAAACTCTGCTTCAGTGATCTCCACCCAACCTTGGGGATTTGGAATCACCGAATTGCTTTCGCACCACACCTTTGGGAAGAGATATATAGTATAACCTTTGGGAAGAGATATATAGTATAAATAGAATAGTCATTGAAATCGTCCTTAAAATCATGGGGAACCAGCAGAACTTTGTTGGTAAAGGTGCCATTTCCCCCCACGGGAGACCTGCACAGGAATGTCCAAAGATCGAAGGAATCTGAGCATAGACAAGGTCCTCAGGTCACCAGCTGGATCCATGCCGTCAAAACCCATGGGTTTACCAAGTATGGTCCATCCCACAACGGGAATGTTCATAGTGGATTAGTGGATATATGATGATATTCCTGGATGATCTTTGTTAGGGAGTTGATGACCATTCTCCAATATGGCTATGCAATCCAACTTTACCGTGGCACAATGCTTCACCAACCTCAAATAAGCAAAGTTTGGGATGATTCCCCAAAAAATAGAATAGATAAACCAGCACTTTGTGGTGCGCAATGAAGCCTTTGTAATTTGGCACCAAGAATATGTCTCATGGATCTTCATGGATCCAAACATCTCACAACAGCAAGCAGCACCAAACAGGTCACCATCTGGGCGAACAAAAATCTGCAGAAAAGCATCAGTTTCGCACTTTTCTCGCTGGCGAAGCGCTCTTTTGGGGCCTGGAATTGGTTTTTAGCGCTTGCTGGAGCCATGAACATTTGCTAGTTCTTGTTGACCTACCAGCCTCCTGTAGGGAAAAAAAATGTGGTGCATGTTTTCAAATTCTTGAACAATCCAACTATGAGCAAAACCATAGCCAAAATATTATGGAAGTTCACTGGGCAAAACAGAACTTTCAAAATTTTGGGTCGTGAGAGTTAGTAAACAAACAACTGGTCAAAACTTGGATTTGTCTGCAGAAGTGAATATCCCCAGTTTCCCCATGACACAATTCAGGTGGCTTTTCACCACGCCAAATTCGGGGTTTGATCTCCAGTCCCAAAGTGGGCTATAGGCTCTGTTTGCACCTGTTGGGGGCTCTATTTTGCCCCGTTCTCTGACCGACCAGTTTCAATTTGGGGGTTCAATCCAGCATGTCGCAGGCCAGTTGCCGCCGGGTTTCTACTAAGAGGTTTCAAACCATCCCGCTGTCACTTTGCCAGCCGGTTTCTGCTAGGAGGTTTCAAGTTGACGTGTCACCAGGGTTTCAAACGAACACGTCTCAAGCCGGTGCAGGTTTGCTGTTGGCACGTTGCTGGCTGCCGGCCAACGGATCTCAGCGTAGGGTTGCAATTGAAGGGTTTGACAATCCCGTTCACCAACAAGTTTCAGCTGCTCTCTACAAGCTTTCAAGATGACGC